>PVHP010019941.1:0-31265 GCA_004024765.1 Zapus hudsonius
TAAATTGATCTTTGCACTGCTTTTGCAGAAATTGGTGTGTTTGAATTTTCTATCTCTTAAAGGGCAAGATTTCGAAAACTTCATATTTTTATAGCCTACTAAGTTGTAGATTTCATCTAGCTTTTCAAACTCATTTGCATAAAGGACTCTAGAATCTTAAAGTTTTAAAATTTTGTTTCAGGAGTTCTTTTTTTGTTTTTTTGTTTGTTTGTTTGTTTTTTCAAGGTAGGGTCTCACTCTAGCCCAGGCTGACCTGGAATTCACTCTGTAGTCTCAGGGTGGCCTTGAACTCATGGAGATCCTCCTACCCCTGCCTCCCAAGTGCTGGGACTAAAGGCATGCGCCACCACGCCCGGCTCAGGAGTTCTTTTTTATGTCAAAGATTTTTGCTTCATTTTTTTTCTAAACATATAAGTTAATGGGTGGTTTACATTTGCTGTTAATTTCTTCAAAACCCAGAGCAGACTTGGGATTTAATTAGAGCTGCTGTTTTTCTATTCTTTGCCACTTAAAAAAATCTGATTCTTTCATTTCTTGCTTTCATTTGCCTTGGTTTATTTCTAGCCTTTTAGCTGCTGACTTAATCCACTAATGTCCATTCCTTCATTTTTATTGACTAAAGGGTTGAAGGCTATGGATTTTATCTGACTACTATTTAAATACATCTCCAAATTCTAATTATAAGGCTTTAATCACCATGTCTTCAGAATTCTGTGATTTTTTGCATATTCCATTTAGCAGAGTTCTTTCATAAATATTTTAAAGTTTCTGAATGAAGGATCTTTTCTTCTTATTTTGTTAATATTTTATTCTTTAATATAGTCAGAGAGTATTCTTTACGATATTTAATTTTGATATTTTCTTTATTGTACAACATCCTAGCCTAATTAATTTTGTGAATGCTGCATGTTTGCTAGAAAATAAATTAAACCTTTATTATTAGGTTAGCCATATGTCCATAAGACCTGCATCAGTGGCCATGCTACTTAAGGTCATCTAGGTCCTTTAGTCACTCTAATAGTTAATCTTGGTTGTCAACTTGACCAGATGGGGAGAAACCTAGGAAAGCATTCTTTCTGTGTGTCCAGGAGGGTGTTTCCAGAGAGAATTAGCACATCGTTCAAATTTATTTGCATAAAGATGACCAAATCATCTGGACCATAGGGAAAAGCCACCCTGCTGGGGAGCAGCACCATCCAATGTGCTGGTAGCCCAGATGGAAAGCAAAGTGAAAGACAAGGAAGCCTGTATCTCAGGAAAGGCAGACTAGTCTTGAACCAGTGGCTGACATGACCTCCACAGCCTTCAGCCTTGACCACAGACATACCTGCGCCTGTTGCAGGGGCTGCCAGGCCTTCAGCTTCTGACTGGGGCTTTGCCATTGATCCATCTTGTTCTGAGGCATACAGATTCCTAGACAGAAAAGTTTGGTGTCCCTGGTACTCTAGTTTATGGATGGCTACCATGGGATTTATTCAAAGAAACCCCTTCTAGTTTCTTGTACAATCCCTTGGTTCTGTTCCTTTGGAGACAACTAACATACTTAATTCCCCTTTTGGGGGAATATTTAAACTCTATTTAGTTTTCCATTATTCATTTTTAATCATTATTTTTATCCTTGTTTCTCTTGTAATTTACCTTCTGTGGAACATTTCTTTTAGTCTTTGCCTTAATACTATATAATTGGACCATGTTTTCATTTTTCAGTTAAAGATATATTTTATTTAATATTTGAATTAAGCCTATTCACACTTATCAATGATTGTTATATTCTTTTTAAACTTTGTATTAGTTCTGCTTTGTTAGAACTTATAACTCATACCATGGGAAATATATATTTTATTCTTCCATAGTTGTCTTCTCTTTAATGTTACATCGCAACTGAATACGTTTCAAGTTCACCATTGCTAAAACTTCCCTGTTAATCCTCTTTTAGATAAATTTTAGCTCTAAGTACATGTCTCAGAAAGGAATTGTGGGTATAAAATTTCTTGAGCTTTTCTATATTTAAAGCAATTTTTCTATAGCTTTGATATTTGAGGGATTCTTTGAAATGTGATAGTTTTGACACAATTATTTTATTCTTTCCATTACTGTCCTGTGTTATTTAATGCCCTTTATTGTACTATCATTCAAATTTGTCTTCCTTTGGCACCTTGTAATTTAGTCTTTATTTTGTAATATGGATTTTCTTTGTTTTCTGTGTTTTTCCAGAGTGCAGACAATCCAATTCCTTCTTTTTGGTTTCTTCCCTTTCAGTTTTTAGCTGCTTTTTGTTTGCATATATGTTTTACATTTCTTACTCATTATGGGTTTTTACAAATACCAGTCAGTACTTGTTTGAAGTTGGAGTGTTGTCTAACTTTTTTCTTCATCTTCTTCACTGTTTTTTTTTTTTCTGGAGAAATTTCCAACAGTTGCCAAGTTTTGATACTCTTGTCTTTTCTCGTCATAAGAATTTTGTATTCACAAAGGTCATTCCTGCCCATGCATTTCCGTGGGTGGGGCTGGTGATTGGGGATGACTTAGCAGATAGGTTCAAAAGTGCCCTCATCTGTAAGTGCAGTAAGCTATGCTTTCTATCCTGGGTGACTGTTTGGAGGGAGCAGTGGTGGAGAAAGAAATTGTACAGGTTTCCATAGTTTAAATTATTTTAAAGTTAATTGATTAAAACTAACTTACTAAATTATATATTGCGTGCATTTCAGGTATAATCATAACGATGTACCAAATTATACATTATAAATTATTAAATTAATAAATTGTTTTTCTTCTGTCTTCACATAGCTTAAACTTTCACTTTCTTGTAACTCTCTTCCCTCTCAAAACTGCCCAGATCTTTTCATCCTGAACACATGTTTCTTCTCTTGTCTGCATTTGGTCTCTGAGCTATTAGCACACAAACCAATAGACTTTTTTTTCTTCTGTTTTTTTTTTTTTGTATGATTGTTAGGATGGAAACTAACTGTTGTCTCGGATCTATACCTCCGGAATTTCATTTGACTTCTGTAAAGACTTGTGATTGGAATTTTGAAGATGCGGTTTGTGCTTATATTTCTACATACAAGTAACTAGGAAATCAATGAATTCTTAGGTTAATTCTAAAGTTGTCTTTTACTTCTTTTTAATATTTTATTTGTTTATTTATTTATGAGAGAGAGGAAGAGAGAGGCAGAGAGAGAGAATTGGTGCACCAGGGCCTGTAGCCACTGCAAATGAACTCCAGACGCACACGCCACCTTGCGCATCTGGCTTTATGTGGGTACTGGGGAATTGAACCAGGATACTTGGGCTTTATAGGCAAGTGCCTTAGCCTCTGAGCAATCTCTTCAACCCTGTCTTTTAATTATTTTGATGTATAGGGTTTTCATAGTTAACGTTTACTTTTTGAATTGTTTAGCGTATTTTGGGAATTGTGGGATAATGAACAAACTGTGAACTAAAATCCATCTATCAAACATTTTAGAGATTTTTTTCATATGTTAGCAAAATAATTTCCAAACAATTCATGTATATTCTGTCACAAATATATGAGAGCTAACTCCTCATTAGTACTGCTTGTCAGAAGGATTCAATTTTTTGTGATGGTTATTTTATTTATTTTATTAAGTAGAAACTCTGTATGTAAGTCTTGTGTAGGTACCACTGTTTCTCTCTCCCCTGCTTCCATTCCACTGAGGGCCCTCCTCAGTGGAATAGCCCGAATGATCCATGGGTTGAGTTGTACAAGTAGCAAACTGTTATTTTTTTGGGGGGGTAAGGCCTTTGGATTTTCCCCCCACCATGGCTCTTACAATCTTTCCACCCCTTCTTCCAAAAAGTCCCATGAGCCATGGCGAGCGAGTTTTAAGTCTGTTTTAGAGTTGAGGTCTTAAGAGTCTCTGGGTTTCTACTTTGGACTGTTTTGAGTCTCCTCTGTGTCAGTCTCCATGACCCCAGTGCAGGTTGTCAGGCTCGCAGCACTCTTGCTCATTTCGTCACTTCCTCTGTGATTTCTCCTAGGTCCTAGATGATGTGTTAGGAGTTGTGCGTCTCCTGCCAGGGAGTCAGCTATCATTTCCGGTCCTGTTGGTAGAACTGGGTTGTCCACAGTTCTTGGTGCCTTCTGAAAAATAGATTCTACAATGGAGAGTGAGATGAGCATAAGTTTAATCATGACAAACATTGCTACTTTGGTGAGGTTATGATAGGTTGTGTTCTCTCTTTAAGCCTGGTTAGTGGGAGCTTCCCTTCGGAGTCCAGAATCCTGATCTCCTTAGGAATATGCTTGGATCCCACCTCCAGTTAAGGGTTCCTTCCCAATAAGCAGAGCTCTTAGAGATCAGAGAGCTGTTGATTACCCCTCTAGGTTGAGTGCCACTATTACACAGGTGTGCACTTCTTGCCATGCTGGCCGTGGTCATATAGCAGTGTCCTCTGCTCTCTCCCTATATTGTTGGCCAAATTCCCCTGGCAGCTCATGTAGCACGGTCCACCATTGTAGAGCTAGCCATCTGGGAACTGGATTGGAAGGATTCAATTTTAATCTTTCAAAATAGTAAGTTTAAGCATGTACAGATAAATATTTTGGTCCAAAAACAAATACAAAAAATGCTATTTCGTCTAAATGATATCTGTCTAAAATAAAAGTCAAATGCTGTTATCATCACAAAGTAAAATTAAACACAGGAAAATAATTCTAAAATTTCATGTACAAATGTAATTGTAATTATAAATTCTTATGGAAACTTATTATGCAGTTAAAGTTTGACTTGTAGTGCAAGAATAATAGTTTCTTAGACTAGCCACATTGCACTCACACATATTATCCAGATATTAGTTTTATTAAATAGAACCTCACACTTGTGATTGTGATAGAGGATTGTATTAGTCAGAGTTCTCTAGAGGAAACAGAGTTGAGAGAATGGATTATAATAAAAGGGAATTTATTGGGGTAGCTTACGACAGTCCAAAAACAGCAATATGCAGGCCCACAGGTGAAGGAACCAGTAACTGTTCGGTCCACGTGGCTGGAGGCCTCAGCAGTCCCAATCCAGCCCAGAAGGCCTGGGGAGCGACTGCTCTTCTGTCCAAGATGTGAGGCCAAGGAAACTGGGTTCTGATGTCCAGGAAGGGTGGGAGAGCAGGATGCAAGTTCAAGTCTCGAACCAGCACCAACAGTCCGGGAGGAAGGAAAAAGAAGGAAGTTTTCTTTCCCCCCAAGCTTTCTTGTATCCAGTCTCTTCTGGAAGGCCCACCCACTTGGGGGAAGGGCAACTCAAAAAGAGGAACCTCCTCCTTTTGTCAATCCTTTCTGCAGGCAAGCTCAGAGACCTGCCCAAGATTACTGTAGATTATTAAACAAGGCAAGTTGACAGTAAACTTAACCATCACAAGGATGAATAGGTAACATACTCTTATAATACTTTTTTCTAATATTTCCTTTTTATTCACATTTAATGTTATTATATCAATATGGAGTTTTCAAGATTATT
Organism: Zapus hudsonius; assembly: GCA_004024765.1. Taxonomy (NCBI): domain Eukaryota; kingdom Metazoa; phylum Chordata; class Mammalia; order Rodentia; family Dipodidae; genus Zapus; species Zapus hudsonius. Next base: position 5,475 of record PVHP010019941.1, read on the forward strand.
CTTCTCTTAATATTTTTATTTAATAACTTTATTATGAATAAGTATATACTTTGCATGATCCAATCTTGTGAATGTGTCCCCATTTCCCTCCTCTCTGTCCCCTACCCACTGGGCTACCTCCTTGGTGCGTATACTGGATCTGTCCATAGGTTAGGGGTTATGAACTGCACCAGAGGTAGCCAGTTTTTCTTTCTTTCTTTTTTTCCCTTACCCTTTGTGCATTGTTGCTGAGAGGGGCAATGAATCTGGATATTCTCCCCCACCATGGCTCTTACATTCTTTCCGCCCCCTCTTCTGTTCCCTGAGTCATAGTAGGTGAGCTTTGAGTCTGCTTTATTGTTGAGATCTTAAGTATCTCTGGATCTTTGCCCTGGGTTGTGATGGGTATTGTTAGTGTCTGTCTCCATTGACCTTTCATGGGTTATCAGAATTGCTGTGGTGATTGGTCTCCTGTTTGTCTCTCACTTTCGAGTAGGTTTCATTTGGGCCCTGTGTGAAGGCCAGGGGTGGTTTGGCTCCTGCCAGGATGTCAGCCTTCATCCAATGACTTGGTGGAATTGAGTTGTCCCCAGCTCTCTCACTGCCTTCTGAAAAATACAAACAGAATTTCCATCAGAGAGTAAGCTCAATGTAGGTTAAATGAGACAACATTGCTATTTTGACTAGCTCCTAATGGGTGTAGCCTCTTGTAGCTCTCTGGTAGTGGGAATTGCCCCTAGGTGCCCCGGTTCTTGGTCCCCATAGGATTTTGGCATGGATCCCAGTTCCAGTTAAGGGTTCCTTGTCACTGAGGGGCACTCTTAGCCAATCATTAAGCCGTTGATTACCCTCCTCAGTTTAGTGCCACTATTGCACAGATGAACATTTCTTGACTTGCTGGTCTCTTCCATACAGCCATGTGGTCAGTATTCTTGTGACAACTGTATTCTTAATATGTTTTGAAGTGACAAATCAAATTTTCTGCTTTTAATCTAGCCTCATAATACATAAACATTAATAGATCATGTGTTTTTAGTGATTAGAACCTAAACAAAATTTAACAAGTAAAGATTAAACATATTAAACATAGTGCTTAAATGTTATTTTGCTTTATAGTAATTTTAATTTAGAAATTTACAGTCATAAAAAGTTCCAAAAAAATTAAATTACTATGTGTTATATCCCTTTCTTAGAAGACATATTGTTCTATTATTATTGAAACTTTTGGGGTTTTGTTGTTGTTGTTGTTGTTGTTGCTGCTGCTGCTGTTGTTGTTTTGAGACAGGTAGGCTGACCTCAAACTCACTATACCAGGTTTGCACTACCTGCCCAGTTTGTTTTAGCTTTTTAACTGCTGAGGTAATGTTCCAGCTCTGTTATTGAAACTTTGAAAAGGTATTGCTTCACAAATCATATCATACTCATTCTACATTTAGTTGATTAATTTCAATTCAGATATTTCTTGACTTATGACTATGTTAAGTCCATAAATTGAAAATATCACAAGTTGAAAATGCATATATGTTAATCTACCAAGCATCATCCGTGGCAACACTGCACTGTGGAGTTTCAGTTGTTTACTCTTGGGATTCCATGGCTCTCTGCCATCACCCAGCCTAGCATTGTAAGATAGTATTTCATTGCATGTCCTTAGCAGGGGGAAATATACAAATTCATAGTTTGAAACAGTGCATAGTCTTTGCACTATCAAAAACTTGTAAGTTGAACCATCAGAATCAGGGAATGTTTGTATTAATATTGGCTGAAAATATTTTTTGCTATTCATTTGGCTAATTGGAAATTCTTAGTAATTGTTTTGCAATTATAAACTGCCCAGCTTTCATAATCACTATGTTCATTGCAAAGTGTTAGGGTCTCAGTAGATCATATGCATGTCTGCTTGGAACAAAGTACAATTCTAACGTGTAAAGCATACAAGAAAATCATCAGGAAGGTTATACCTAGAATGCTTGCTTGCACAACTTTGGAAATGAATATGCATTGCTGATTTTACTAATGTCTGTTCTGCCTATGTGATAAAAGCCTACAGGATCCCCTGATTTCAGTTATACTACATTTAGATATTGGGAAATTAATCTTGAATAGGGAAGAGGCAAAGATGAGCTGATCTGGTGATGACTGCCAAGGCAGAGACCAAATTTATGTATTTCTAAAATACAATCTTTTATTTTAACCAATTTCTTTGAATACTACTAATGGTGGATTTTTTTAATTTTTGAGAACACTTTTTTTTTCTTTGATTATATATTTGTGCCTTATTTGTTGAATGCTGAAGTTCGGGACACACGGAGGGATATTTGGAGGGCTCAGCAAGCATCCAACTTTTAATCTCCTCCATAGATAGAGCTGCTTGAATCTTTTAGAGAGGGCTCTGGCGGTAAAAGCAATTCTGCTAATGGATTAGACATTAGAAAGCTCTGGATCAAAGGATTCTTTTCATCATTAAAATTCCTGGGAAAGAGTGCTGTGATTTCTTGAGGCAGGTGCCCAGGTTAATTTCTGAAGGATTTGTTTTTGGGGGGTAAATTGGCAAGTTAGTTATTTGGGGCTGAATTTACCTCTAAATAAAAAAATTAAGACATGAAAAGATGTGAGCACCTGGCTAGAAACTCGAAAACCTTGACTCTGACGACAGAGCTTTGAGAGATCTTGTACTCTGATCACCAACAATTAATGGTACTGAAATGGCCCTGGGTGTAGGGTGAGGACTTCTGGCCACACACACACACACACACACACACACACACACACACACACACACTTCAATACCACTTGCATGCACCCAGGCATACATTAAAATGAGTGGATCTTATTGCATACTAAGTACCATAAGTCCTTTGAGGGCTGAGGAAGTATAGAATACATATCTTTGCCTGCTGGGCTTGGCAATGTACATGAGAGGTCATTTCAGAATTCTAGTCAAATTCCTGAAGGTATCAGTAGAGAAAGAATTCAAATTTGAGAAATTAAGATTGTACTTGGGGAGAGACAGGATAAGAGACAAAGAGACTAATCTACTTTCATAAGGATTGGATCACTGCAGGCAGAATTCGAAACACCTCTTGACTCCATCCCAACTGGGAACCACTCTTAGGAATCATTCCCTTGGAAGCAATACCCCCAGCTTCAGAGAAGAGCCGCCATTCATGACCACAGCTGCCCATTTGTGATAATGGCAGAGTGAATAGGGTGACCACACTTAGAAACAAAAATACAGGACTCATGGTGAAATTTAAATTTTAGATTAAAAATGAATAATTTTTAAGGATAAATGTGTATGTCCTGTGCAAGTCTCAAGGTTACCTCTGTATTATTTAAAGAAACCATTGCATGAGACATGTTCATACTACAATTTAATCACTGTTTACTGTGATCTGAAATTCAGATTTAACTGTGTCTTTGTATTTTATTTGGCAGCCCTAAGTCCACTGCCCCTCTTCCAGACCTCTCTTCATGAAAGAAAGAAAAGAAAAAGAAAGAGAGAGAAAGGCAGAAAGAGAAAAGGAGAGATTCTTTCATCTAATAAGAACACACTGGACACACTTGAGTCTAAACTTCCTTAACTGAAGAAATAAGAATTATATTCTATATACTGAAAAAGAATTCATGTGCTTGAAAAGATTGTTGCCATTTAAAATGTTTTAAGATGAATATCTATTTTCACAATTCAAACTGTAGATACATATAAAGAAAAATGTACTTTCTACTCACTGTGGTCCAATCCCATATCCTCAAAGTAATCAGTATTCAGATTTGGTGTGTAGTTACATGTTCTTTATGTTCATGAATTTATGAACATATACATAGCTCTATTTTGTACAATTTCTTTAGGTGCATGCCCCCCTTTTTACTCTTTGTAATGACTTCATTTTCTCCCCTGAGACATGTACAAGGCTTTACCAAGCAAGAGAAAGGGGATTCTTTCTCTGGATCTCGGTGTTTAATGTCCGCTATAACTTGGACATGAGTTGTCTCCACCAACGCTCTTGTTGAAATTTAATTCCCAAAGTCACACCATGAAGACATTGTGAGATCTTTAAGAGGTAACTTGAGAGTGATTGGCACACTTTTTTATAAGGGATGAATTCTCATCATGGTGGGACTGGAGTGGCTTTGTCCATTTCATGCACACCTTCTGTCCTCTCCTCCACCTGATTATGATTCAACACAAGGCCTTCACAGATGCTGTTACTATGTGTTGGATTTTGTAGCCAAAATAAACCTTTCTTCTTTATAAAGTACCCAATGTCAGGTATTCTGACAGAGCAACAGAAGAGATTGAGACAATATCCTTGCTCCTGAGATGCCTTGAATTTTCTGCCAAGATTGGGCAGCCTCTGGCCTTTCTACATGCTGTCTTCTTGTAGAGTCCAGCTCCCAGTCCAAAGCAAATCTTTCCCTCTAAGACTTTCCAGCACTTTCTTCTCCTGCCCACTAATGGAGTCCTACCTGATGGTAGAAAGGACAAAGGAGAAAGAACGAGGAAGATGAAAAATGCGATTCATTCCAGAGTCTCAGGCCAAAGCATCCGTTCTCTCAAGAAGATGCCCATTGGGTTGAAACCTACAGTCTTTTCCTAGGTTTTTGGCCTTGAAGGAATTATGTAGAACTTTCTTCAGAAGAACATCTGCCCAGGCATTCTTTCAAATCAGTAGCATGGTGACATTCTGACTGAAATATTAATGCAACAGTGGAAGCTTCAGTGATCACGTGGGTTGAAGAGAAAGTTAGGGGTAAAGATGTTTGAAAGACTGTGGTCCCTACCAGCCAATGGCGTAGAGGCTGGTCATCACCAGCCAATGGCTTAGAGGCTACTCATCACCAGCCAATGGTGTAGAGGCTGGTCATCATGCATGTTTACACACACACACACACACACAGACACACACACACACACAGACACACACACACACACACACACACACACACACCCTGCGTTGGCTTCATTTCCTCTGAAACAGAAGTGCATCTTTGTTTTTCATAACATAAATATCCCTCTCCCCACTCATTCATTCCCTCCCTCTCTCACTCTCATGCTCAGAAAACCTTTGCTAACTGACAGCCGTGTAGATGTGGACCCAGGAGGGGCACAATGAATATTAATTGCTGTAACCATTCTTAGCAAGAGGCATCACTCTTAGCCTAGGAAAGTCCATGTTCACATACTCCTCTTTGCAAAACAATAAACTAGTTGTGCTCAAATGTGAGTAAAACCTCTTGCTGACCTAGCTGGAAAGGCCACTGCCACATCGACATAGGAAACAGAATATTTCAAATCAATCACAAGAACTCAAACAGTTCTTTTATTTTAGTGTGTGTGTGTGTGTGTGTGTGTGTGTGTGTGTGCACGTGGAAGTCAGAGGACAACCTCAGGTGTCATTCCTTGGCTTTTTTGAGACAGGGTCACTCACTGACAGCTAACCAGAGCTCCTCCTGTCTCTGACTCCCCAGAGCAGGGACTCCAAGGTTGTGCCAGTCCTCCTGACATCTTTAAATGCACTCTGGAAATTGAACTGTGGTCTCCATGCCTGTGAGGTAGCACTTGCCTGTCTCCTCATAAAAGAAAGCAAGCAGAAACACTGGCATCTGACTTTCTCAGAGAAGAGCCAGCGAGGGGCACACAATGAAGGGACGAAAGGCAAGGAGGGAGATGGCAGGTGCTCCAACTGGCTCTGCTTCACCTTGGAGCAGGGTTTTAGCATCTAGAGACTTGCCTGTTTATTCTGAATGCAAGCCAAGGGCTGAGTGCCCTTGTGAGGAGTCAGTGTTGAGTTTCATGTTTGTGCAGGGAGGGTTTGAAGGACATCACACTGATAAGCAGATAGACAGGCCTGCCTGGATTTAGGGCCTAGCAGCTGACCAGCGCCAGCCCCCTGGTGAGGACACAGCCTGTTGGGATCTGGGTATTATTGCCAATCTCCTGGCAGGGAGCTGCCCCCATGCCTTGGCTGGGCCAAGACAACTAAGGTTCTCAGGAGTAGCTTTCAGGAAGTCCCTCCAGATGAGCTGTAGCCCTTTCCTTCATCACCAGTGCCACCAATGCCAGTCTGGCCAGCTCCTCCTCCAACTCTAAAGGAAGCACAAGACTGGCAGCGAGTCTGGAGTAGATAGAGGGGTGGAAGAGAGCCTCCACTCTCACCTTTGGTACAGAATATCTGTTAGATGCAGGCCCTGTCTTTCTCCCTCTGGGCCTCAGCTTCACCATCTAAGAAGAGATGCCCAGTCTGCCTTATGGGGCTGTTGTGAGATTAAAAGGGAATGCACCATGAATTCCTCTCTGAATGCAGAAGGTTGTTCCTGGAAGGGGTACACTCATGTACCCTATGCGGCCTATGAAAGTAGGTCCTCCCTCCCTTCATCCCTCCCTCCTTCCCTCATATCTGGCTTCTTGGATTTTTGTACAGGCTCCCAGGCCAGCTGCCAAGCCAAGAAAATGCAGTAATTAACTTTGAGGGACCCCAACCACACCCCTCTGCCTTCCCACCTCAGTGTAGCAGCCTGGCTCCTGGCCCCTCTCTGGAAGGTAAGGTCCATGGTGACCCCAGCATGCTGGACTAGCACTTACAGCAGGGTGCATCTGAAGCCACCCCCAGGAGTCTGTGTTTATTTGGGACACGCAGAGGAGTCAGGGCTATGAAAAGAGATGGGTTCTAGAACCCTCCATGGTCCCTGTCAAGGTGTCAATCAAGCCCTTTACCTGGAAGGAGGGCTAGGCTCCCCCTTTCCAGTGCCTCGCAAAGGGTCCACACACTAGTTAGAATGTGACACTGCAGCCCATTCTTGTGCCTTAACAAGATAAGATGTATTTGAGAAAGGAGATTCAAGGTTTTAGAATATGCCATCATATTTGTGGTTGCAAGGGATAGAATGTATTTTTTATTTTAGAGTTTAATATTTTCAACTTGTTATTGAAACATATACGCATATTTGTGAGGAAAAGAATGTAGATTGCAAATAGACCACTGAGAGTGGATGGCAATAAGAATTCTCCTGAAACAGGGCTCCCCTCTCTATAGCTGCCCCATGTAAGTACAGGAACTGAGAACAACTTCAGTAACCTTTTCAGATTATTGCTTCTAACCAGCAAGCCAGTGCTGGCTTACATCAGCTCACACCTTTCCAATTCTACATTCCCGTTGGACTTGGACTCAGGTCTATGGGTCTGACTAGCTGGTAAGTAAGAGGGGCTTTTCCTCCTTCCCTAAAGAAAGTTTTTCCATAATTACCAACTAACCACTGCTTATAGTCCTAAAATTTGCAAATAAGGTTTAAGTAGCTTTTTGCCCAACTCCAGTTTAATCAAGCCTTCTCCCCTCTCGAAGCAGACTCCGTTTACAAGTGCACAGCCTCCTCACTCTTCCTTCTGGAAAACCTCATGCAGTTGACAAGGGCTGCCCCTGTCCCCTCCTTCCTTTCTGTTAAGTGACTGCTGTTCCAGAAGTGGGTTTAAGGGGTTCCCCAGAGGGGTATCCAGGCAGTGATGTGCAACCTCCTCGGCACTTTCTGGAAAGAAGCCTTCCACTCTATGATGGCTCCTTAGCAGAGCAGATGGTTCCAGACAGACCCTGTGACTTTCTCAATGTCCCCTGACTGCTTACAGTTCTTGAAACAGACAGGATACCCATAGTCTTAAGATGGCAAGGCAAGACACCAGAGCAAGAGCCCTCCTCTCTTGGCCATGGTGGGTCAGATGATGCCCACCTCACACCACTACCTCTGTGCACACAGTGATCCTTTCTCTAGTTTGGCTGCCCAGCGATTCCTTTTCCATCCCAAGGACAGGGGGTGGGCAAATGCTGAAGGAATCTCTCAAAAACCCTCCACCTGACCCCTGTCTGAACAAATAATAAGTCTCCAGTAAAAGCAGCTCCCTGATGGGTCCAGGCTGTGCCTGTGGATTTATGAGGTGACATCAGTTTGAAGAGCGGGTGCAGGGCCTGAGTTGCCTGTGACAAACTCAATTGTTTTAACGGGCCTGCTCCTGAAGGACACCAAATCTATCCCCGAGCTAAGCTTTATTAAAGTGACAAAGATGAAGAGCTTTCCCAGATAAATCAGCCAACTTACTCTCTGCTCTCCCCACAGCCCCGCCTACTGGAGAGCTCTCCCAGAGGGAAGGAAACTCAGGATGCTTGCAGGGACATGCTTAATGCCTTCAACTCTTGCATTGTGCTAACAGCTATTTATGGGTTGGGCTTTAAAGAAATAGATGGATTCTCAATCTGACCAATTTAAATAATCCCTGAGAAAGGACTAAGGGGAAGATTTATGTCCTTGGTAACTAAAAGGCTCACCAGAGCTTAGCCTGGAGGCTAGATTTCTGGACTGAGTATCACAGAGCAATTCCTTGAGAGGATCCAGATAAAACCGGGCTCAAAGAATGAATTGGGGAAAAGCAGGAAAGAAGGGAGGGAGGAGGTGTGAACAAGAGAGGAGGGTGACAAGGACAGAGGAAGAGAAAAGGAGAAGAAAATCTATTTCCACTTGATATGCATATGGATGAGTCTATAGATATGCTTGCGTACAAACCTACACACACACACACACACACACACACACACACACACACACACACGTATAGTGCTCACGTGTCTTTCTGATTATAGACTCTGTATACTTTTGTTCCCAAAAGTGAAAAAGCAGAGACTGCCTTACCTTTAGCATTCCAAAAAATATAGGTCATTTGTTGTGATGAAAGACCTCAGACACCATGTACAAAATACAGGAACAAAATACAAACCATTTTTGCAACTTAGCACAATTTTTAAGTTAATTAATTAATTAATTAATTTTTGGCATGAGACCAGGTTACAGATGTGCATAACCATGCCCCAGATGTTTATATGGGTGCTGGGGCGAGAACTCTGGTGGGAAAGGGGCCCACGTGTGTGCACAGCAAGGACTCCTAACCACTGAGCCATCTTCCCAACCTCACTGGGAACAAGTGATTAACAGTGATTAGGGCAGAGGAAGAGTTTCAGGGAAAGTGGGAGAATTTTGCCGTCTGAGGAAAATTGGTCTCTTTAGAAGTAAGAAGATAAAGGTTATCAGGTATGTGTGTCATCTGTGTGTCATCTGTGTGGGCAATGGAATGGAAAAAGACAAGGGAATTTCTGACACGGATGCCTGACCCAACTCACCTCCTGTTCAGATCATAAAGTATTTAGAAGTAGGTTACATAGGACAAGAATAGCAGAATAGAATGTCTAGAAACTGTTTGAGCAAAATGTGTGGGGAAAGAGAATGTACTAGAATCAGGACAGTGCTTCTTCCACCTGATAAAATATCATCTGGTGCTACCCAGGATGCCTTGAAGGAAAAGCTAGGTATATATATTATTTTTCAGAACCATGTTTTCCAAACCCAAACACTAGGACCTGAGTTCTTCTCTTGTGAGGAAGCCATGTTTGATAAGCTAATCAAGACATGCATCACTTTACATACCTTCTTTAACGTGTGATGGAAACACTTAGAATCTGTTCTCTTTCACAGTTTCAAGAACACAATAAGTTGCTATTAACTACAGTCATCATACTGTGTAATGGGATTCTTGAACTCACCCATCCTATCAAAATAAAATTTTGTCTCATTTGACCAGCATCTCCTCAGGAGTCCCACAACTCCCTGAAGCCCCTTACTCCGGGGGCTGGCAACTGTTACTCTGGTCTCTGAAACTATGCTGTCCTTATTTCTTTGCTGAGTTTATTATATTTAACAATGCCCTCCAGATTCATTCACGTTATCATATAATATCAGCATTCCTTTGGTCCTGAGGCTGAGCAGTTTTCCATGGTACATATATACTACGTTTCTTTCCCCATTCATGTGTTAATAAACACACTGATTGCACATCACACAGCAGTGAATAATTCTGTAACGAACACAGAAGTGCCTAATATACGTGTGTGTTATTTCCTCTGCTTCCTCACATATTACTTCTAGCTTTAACTTCACTATTTTCATATTTGTATGTAATGTGTGTATATATATTTGTGTTGTAAGCATAGGTGCATGCCTGCCACAGTATGTGTGCCTATAGGTTAGTGGACAACCTCAGATCTTGCTCTCAGGTCCTATGTAAACCAGACTAGCCGGCCTGCAAGCTCCCAAGAATTCTCCTTCTCCACCTCCCATCATGCCACAGGAGAAATGGTTTGACAAGCGACCACATTATCACATCTGCCTTTACGTAGGTTCTAGGGATCCCAACTCCGGTCCTCACGTTAGTACAGCAGACACTTTACCTACCCATCCATTCCTCCAGCTCCTGCTTTTTCCTTTTTGAGGCTACTCTGTGCTGTCTTCCATAGTGGCTTTCTACTTTACATTGCCACAAATCTTCCTTTAGAATGAGTTTTGCTCTGTGCTTTACCAACAGGAGCCAGAGTGAGTGATGATAGAATGGAGGTGAACGAGAAGTTGGGGGTATGGAGCCTGCTGTCACTGGAGCAAAGCCTTATCAGTCTAAATGATTCACTTTCACCAGCCCAGATAATTCAGGCAGGACTTAGTTAGGGAAGAAACAGCCCAGGGAAAAGGAGGTTACAGCCTACATAACATTAGACGCTGGGCTCCAGAGTGTGTGCACATCTGTGCGTTTCCCTTCAGTTTTGTCTTTGGTGACCTGTGTTTGTTTCATACCTGTAATCACACACTCTTGTAAGCCTAACAAAAGGAAAATCCTCGATGTACAAGCAGAGCACATGGTATGAGAGTGTTTGCAAAGGCAGGTGGGGTAAACATCTCTGGGAGGCCTGATAAAATCCCTTTTAGGCTACACCCCTGCAAACCACCTCTTCTTGAGTCTAGCTGAGCTTTACATGCCTAGCCTGCAGGCATTTTCTCTCTGAAAACTCAGTGACCCAAGAAAGCAGTCAGTGATGGGAGAGGGCCCCAGAGCTAATCCTGGAGATGGAGGCAGAAACACGGCTGGCTGCTCTGGATCCACGCTGGAGGGAGGAGGGGAGGCGTGCTGCTGGGGTGGAGAGGCCTGTCATCAGTGGGTACACTCTGAGCACTCAAGTTCTCTGTCAATAAGCACTTTATGGGGGAGATAAATGGATTTGGAGCTGAGGGTGGAGGAGGGTGTCTGGGAAAGAATAAAGACATTATCTGAGCCCTTTTCCCAACCCCCATCACTGAAGAGCTCAAGGACAGGGATCAAGCATTAAGCAAAGGCTGATGGGAAGGACGGACACTCAGCCCCTTTGGGAGAACAAGCTGCAGAATTCTGGTCTTCCAAAGACAAGCCAGGCTCTGCAGAGAGCTTCACCCAGAGGGGTGGCAGGTATGGTGCTCACAGATTATCAGGTGATAGTTGGTCACTATCTTTGACAATAGTAAAAACAGTTGGCCTCCTGCTAAAAGATTTTGTTCTATTGCACCCACCACTACTCAGGGAACTGAGCGGAAGAGGAGGCGGAAAGATTGTGAGAGCCATGGTGGGGGAGACGATCCAGAGGCATGGCACCCCTCAGTAACAACACACTTGGGCCAGGAGAACCAGGCTGAATACTAGGCTATCCATGGTCCCCTGCCCCAAGGACTGATCCAGACGGCCCACAGAGGAGGATATCCAGCTGATTGGGGATGGGGAGGGGGAGCATCGGGGAATTGGGGATAAAAACTCATTGTTTGCCCACTAAATAATGTGACTCATTAAAGACAATAAAAAAATTTTAAAAAAGAAAAAAAGATTTTGTTCTACTGTATTATACTGTGCTCGACTTTATATACAATGATGAGAGAAGATTCTAGCAATGTTAAGTGACATTGAAGTGCATAGAATCAACATGGTTTGATGCATATTCAATGGAGTGTAGAGTTGAAAAATAAATAAATCAAAGATAATTCCAAGTGTGAACCATACCAAATTGAGGAATGATGGATTCTTAATGAATTGGGAAGTATGGAAAAATGAAAGGTGTTTGTAGGAGAATGTAATAGGCTTGATTTGGGGTGCATGGAGTTTGGGTGTTAGGGAGAGGCACCAAGGTGACGTCCAAACTAAGCGAGGAATCATCATATTCGTGGAAAGGGTAAATTCCAAAGACAACAAACTCTGAAAGCCATCAGCGAAAATACACAGTTGGGAGTTTGAATACCACATTGAGAGGGAAGATAAATCTAGAATCTTGGCCTAGGTGTGTGTTAAAGTTCAGAACAGAAGGAACAGCCAGCAAAAGGAGAAGGAAAACGGTCCCTTTCTAGAAAGACAGTGCACTGATTTGCCAATCAGTTTAAATATTTCAGGTTAGTCAGCAACACGTGAGCAGATCCCTCAAGCACCACTCACAGGATTGCTCTTTGGTGAAAGACTCACAGCAGTTCACTGGGAATCCAGGGCCCTGAGTGAACAGACTAAACAGGGACCAGATGCTAAAACAGAGCTGAGAAGTCGAGCCACGCCAACTCCGAGTTAGCCAGCCTGGTCCTTTTCTCTTTCAGACTCCATTAACAATCCTGATACCTTAGTCCAGGCTTTCTGATGGCTCGATCACTGTGACTCCATCACGTCTGTAGTCTGAGCGGCTCTGCTCACCTGTTCTACCATGCTTGGGCTAACTCTGGGGCTCAGACAAGTAAGTGTCCTCAAGTATCTATAGTTCCCAGCTGCTTTCTGCTTTGCTTCTCCTTGGATCAAGTCAGACCTTGCTTCTTGTGTAATGTTACCCCATGAATACTGGTGTATGTTCTGGATACTCCTTGGTGTTACTACATAAGCCCATCTCCTGTAATGCGTCTCCCTGTTATGCCATTGCTTAAAAAGCCTTAGTAGCTGTCCCTTATTGCCTAGCCAACTGAGCATGAATTCTCTAGCTTGGCAGTCAAAATCCTCCCTGATATTGCCTGTTTTAAACCGTATGTGATTTGTTTCAGGCCTTCATCTTTCTTGAATGTCACCACATGCCCACACTTCTGTACCAGTGCTGAGTCCCAAATTTAAATCTGGTCTACATCTCATGACACAGTGGGACTTCACACCCCCATCTCAAAATTGACCTCTACTCCCTTGACTAATTATCAACTCTCCTAGGGGTCTGTATAGTGGCCAAAAGCTTGGATTATAAAAGCCAATTTTGTAGTTCAATAGCTGCACCATTAGCTGACTGTGAGATCATTTGGAAGTCCATGTCTACCTCCTGGTCTGGAAAAAAATGGAGATTACTAATAAGATATTAAATAAGATAATATACATTTAATTTGATGCCTGAAATACTCAAGCATACAGCAAATGTAAACTATTGTAGCAGATGCTGTCAGTAGCCCACCCACGTCCCCTTGGAACAAACTCATCGATGGTCTCAAAGCTGTTTATGGAAAACATTTGTGTAACTCCACATGACCACAAAGAATATGCTCAGCTCTCTTATAGAACAGACCAAAGAGTCTGAGACATTATCTCGCAAGAAGCAACCCTCAACCAACGACAGATGGAGAGGGTAAATACCTCCCTGTCTGCAGTAACTCCAAAGCGCATTCCATGCTATGGGCAGTGTACACTCTCTTTTGTCTCCCAGAGTTCCCTGCAGGCTCTCCCAGCAGCTGTCCCCTGGTGACTGGCTTGCTGAGCTTATATCAGCATCCTTGCCTTCCCTGTTTTGCTCTCACTCTCCTGAAAGTGTTTCCTGGGATCACCAAAACACTATACTTGGATTCTAGTCTCAGAGTCAGCTTCAGGGTGAGTCTAAAAACCATGACAGGGCTGGGGAGATAGCTCAGTGGTTAAAGGCCTTTGCTGGCAAAAGTCTGTCTGATTCAGTTCAATGCCCCAGTACCTAGGTCAAACCAGATGCACAAAGTGGCACATGTGTCTGGAGTTCATTTGCAGTAGCAAGAAGCCCTGGGATGTCCTTTCTCTTCCTTTCTTTCCCCTCACAAGTAAATAAATTAATAGATTTTTTTAAAAAAAGTAAATCAAAACCAAGACAGCTTTTGTCATTAGGGATGCCCTTTCCCTGAACTACCTTATTGCACATGCCTTGTTTGCATTAGAATTTACCTTCGTAGCCCTTGGGATCACCACAGAAAACTTGAAACTGCAATCCGAATGATCCGCCAGAACTAGCACGTGACCATTGCACGGAGGTTGTTCAGTCTGCTTTGGAAAGCAAAGAGTAAAGGGAGATGAAGTTCCTCAGTGGAGACAGGGCAAAGGCTGCTGATTGCTCACTCCGGATGCTCTTTGACTTCTTCCTGGGGATTAGTCTACCTCGGTTACCTGCAGCCTCTCCTCATCCACTCCCTCTGACCTCAGTATCCCAGGCATTTGTTGTTGTTACCTTGTCATTAGTTTAGCCCATCAGTGTACTTGGGTAAGCTTTGCTCTTTTCCAAATATGGAAAATATTTTACAGGGATTACATTTTGGGCAGGCTATTTCCTGAAGACCTCGAGGTTCTCACCTTAATCTTATTAACACATTCTTTAAATCTCTGTGTGGGTTGGGAGACTTTTGTCAAATGGCTAATCCAGTCATGGGGTGTGGTGTCTCCTAACAGCCAGTCAGGAAACACTTCCACCCCAAACTCCTGCCCTGACCCCTTTCTGAACTCTGCCTCTTGGATCTTGAGATCTGTCTTATGAGGAAGATAAACTCTAGAGTCAGTGAACTGTGAATGGGATTACCTACAGGTAATGGTGACACCGCCCGGCCCAAGGTGGCTGGGTGCTCCCTGTCATCATGCACTTGAGAATGGCTCATATCTTTGGTGCTCAGAGTACCACCTGCCAGACCTCTCCTTCCTTAGAAGTGTCTCCAAGTGTCCAGTCCATGGACCTCCTATTTGAGAAGGGCTTCTGGGATGCGGAATGCTGGCTTAGCTCAGGCACACCAAACCAGAAGCTGTCCCTCCATTAGTGACACACTCTCTGGGTGATAAGGTCACCACTTCACAAGTTTTACTATTGGAAGTATCACGTGGTGCAGAAGCCTGGCAGGGCAACTGACCACCCTGTGGGTACATCTTCTGCACACTAAGCTTAAAGTCTTACTCAGAAGTATGCCACACTGGCGTAAGCTGTTTGGTAATTCTCTAAACCCTTGAGGTAACTTTATTCCAGTGTGACCTGGGTGGGAAAGCACTCATAAACACAGATCTTGGTGATGTTCTGCTGGGGCTTGAATATTTAGGGGACTTGGCTCTTTAGAACCTCATGTGTAAAGAGTTCAGCTTGGCCCTGAGTTCATATGCCACATTTTACTATGTGTCTCCAAGGCCCCGATGTGCATTTCCATAGTAATTTGCTCTCAGTTCTCCCAACACCACACCCAGAAGACCAACATTACAGGGTGAGTGTTATACATGCTTGAATTGATTTGTATCCTTGCAAAGTAAATAACTTTGTTTTCTTTGTGTTTTAATCTAAACAAATTGTATGTGGCTGCAGACTCCATTTAAGTCTTCTCCTTTACCGTTGAAGTATCATATTTAATGCTGGGTGGTCCTTTATTTTGTTGTCTTTTGTGGTAGGCAATGCCAAAGATGTCAGTGAGGGCGGTCGCTTAGCATTCATTCCCTTATGCAATTACCTGACCTTGGTCGTGGGCTAGACCTGGTGACTTGTTTCTCATGAAGAGAATGTGGAAAAAGTGGTATGATGTCACTTTTTGATTATCTGCCTTTGTCTTTTGACCTCTCTTCCCCTCCAGTAGAAGTCCACTGAAAATTTGCAAGATACACAATGGAAAACCTAGGATCAAGGACGGGAGAAAGGCCCCCAGCCAACAGCCAGCAAGGAATTGACAATACAAAGGGTCTGAATCATGCCAGCAGCCTTGTGGGTGAACTTGGAAGCAGTTTCTCCCCTAGGCCAGTTGAGATTTGAGATGAGCATAGGTCTTGCCAAAACTTGATTGCAGCATTGCAAGAGACCCTGAGCCAAAGGACCCAGCTAAGTCATGCTGGCTCCCGACCCACAGAGGCTAATGTAATAAATGTTTATTGCATCGAGAGGCTGAATTCGATGTGCTTGTTGCAAAGCAGTACATGGCTGATCATCACAAGTATCCAGAGTATGCCCCTAGCACACTGACTTCTCCAGGTCCTGCAAAGGGCAGCTGTGTGGACAGCCTGAGCATGACCCTCTCGTGGGCATGTGTGGACAGTAATCTAGGATGTACATGCACAGCGGAACTGCTAGGGAAACTCAGAAAGTAAGGAAGCACTTGGTATTCAGGGATTAGAAAAAATTTTAAAGTATTTGTTCCCATAAACATTTTATGTGGGCAGTCCGTGGGAAGCCATAGAGACCGTTTTATAAATGGTTATTTTAGCTGGGACATGGAAGGGTAAGGAATAGCACGGGGTGGTCTGTGGACTAACTTGAAAGATCAATGTCTTGTCTTGAATAGGCACTTGGATATTTCACTCCTGCTATCACACTGACTGGGCTTCAGACATGAGAGCTGAGGAGGATGGGGAGAAAAACCTTGTTTAAAGCTGAGAGGCCCTATCTGTAACTGTCAAAACAATGTTTCTCTGTCTGAATTTATTCAATGGCCTCAATATCCCGGAAATGTGTGCAGAGTCCCTGCATTCATGAGAAGATCTGTCATTTTATTTTTTTTTACAGTAGGCTGAATTATATTCGAAAGTCTTTGGACTGTAGCTGTCCTTCATCAAAAGGTATTTCATAACAAACACCATCATGCCCCATTTATAGTAATAGCATGCTGTGCTCTGGCTGCTGAGGGCAAATAAAATATGTTCTTGTAACATAAACAGCTCACCTTCCCTCTGAAAACTGAAGGACCATGAGAGATTTATTAATACTGGCTTTTGAAACATAAAGACATGTGCAAAAACATATTAAAGATACATACATGTATATATAGACTACTGACAACTAGGTAAGTCGACCAATAATTGCAGAAGAGAGATCACCATAAATGGAACCCAAGGGCATTATATACTTTTGTAATTTTGTATATAATTATGGCCAACATCCACCTCTAACTTATTCCTTTGTGGAACTAAAACTCTATACTCATTAAACAGAACCTGGATACCATGTAACTTCCGTCTCCTCAATTATGACTATTCTGTGTGTGTGAAATAAATGGAATCTTATAATATTTGTAATTCTGGGACTGGTTAGTTTCACTCAGAATAATGCCTTCAAGGTGTTTGATGTCAAATTCTCCTTCTTTTGTGGCTATATTCCATTGTACGCATGCACCAAATTTTGCTTACCAATTCATCTATCTACCAGTGGACACTTACATTGTGAATTATGCTATTATTAATATACAAATATCTCTTCAAGATCTATCATCAGATCTGTTTGGGATATAAAATAGTTAATCTCTGGTTATCAATTTAATAGGATTTAGAATCACCATGGAAACAAATCTCTGGGAATGCCTGTGAGGGATTCTCTTGATTATGTTAATGGAGGTGAGAGGACCTGCCCAATAGAACTGTGGGTGACACTATTTCATGAGTCCCAGACTACATCAAAATGAGATGCCTGGCTGAGCACCATCATTTATCATTTTCTGGTATTTCATGGTAGTTTTGACTTGTGTTTCCCTTAATGATCGGTCATATTAAACAGATTTTCATGTGCTAAGGATATTGGTGTGTCTTTTTTGGAGAAATGTCTCCTCAAGTCCTTTGTTTAGTTGAGTTGTTTATTTTTCTGTTATTTGGCTTTAAGATTTCTCTGATAGATATTAAACCCTTATCAGAAATATGGTTTGCAAATATTTTCTCCCATTTTGTGAGTTGATATTTTACTCCGTCGATATTCATCTTTTAATAGACAAAAATTCTCAATTGCCATGAAGTTATGTTTGACTACTTTTTCCTTCTTGCTAGTAATTTGCTGTCAAACCCAAGAAGTCATTGCCAAATCCGATACTATGAATCTTCTGCCTGTTCTCTTCTGAGGGTTTCATAGCTTTAGATCATAGGCTTTTGATCCATTCTAAATGAAATCTTGCATATGAGAATAAATGAGGCTCCAATTTCACTGATATACATAGAGAGAGACAGAGATACAGAGAGGTAGAGAGAAGTTTCTTTAGTGCTACTTCTTTAAAAGGCAATAGTTTAATTTCCTAAGTGAAGAACCCAAGGCCCAGAAGGAAATACAGCTTGTCCAAAGTTCATGGTATGTTAGGAGCACAGTGTGCAATAGAATCTGAACCTGTAATGAATGCATTACTCCGGCTCCTGGGTAGTGCTGTCTCACACACTTACAAGGAACACAAATTTAAATTGCTTGGAGAGTGAAAATGAGTTATTTTCCTATTTCTCTTGGGTTCACTAATGATGCAATTTCAAACAAATGGGTACTTCTGGGGCTGATAGAGCCCTTGCTGGCTTTAAAATAAGTCCATAAATTCTTCCCTCAAGAGGTAGGGCTTAACTCATCTTCCATTAAGTGTGACCTCGGCCCAGTATCTGGACTCTTAAAGACTGGAATGTGGCAGAAATGTTATTGTGTGGTTTCTAAAGCTAGGTCATAAAAGGCAATATAAGTTCGTCCTTGGTGTCTCTTAATATCTCCTCCCAGGGGACATCAGCTGCCATCCATGTTCAATTCCTTGCCTCCTGCACACAGCCCAACCTTCTGGAGACCTGCTAGTTCCTAAGAGACCCTCAGCCAGAATCACCCACCTAAGAAGCCCCAAAATTACTGGCCCACACAAAATGACATAACAAAAATTTATTGTCTAAGTTATTCAATTTTGGAGTCCTTAATAATACCATGTATATAGCTAGTGCAGAAAATTAACCAGCCTCCCTTAAATCACCACCATGAAAGCAATTGCCCATTTTCTAAAAGGGTAGCTTGTTAAAAACATTCTTTTTATCAAAGCCTTGGTACCTCAAATTCAAAGGCAAGAAGAATAAAAAGCAAGGGCTTCGCTGGTCTCTAGCCTAGCCTCGTCCAGTGTGTGAATGACCAGAGGAAAATGTCTCTGCTCAAGGCCCGACACTGGAGCCATGGGGAAGTGATTCAAATCAGGACGACATTAAAGCTGGTGCAAGACCTGGTCCTAGCTCAGGCTCTGCTCAGAGATGGCTGTGCCATATTGGCAAAATGCCTTTCCCTTTGGAGGCGTCTGTCTGACAAGCCTTTGAAACTGGAGGTGGTGTGGGGGGAGGGTGAGAGGCTCTCATCAGTGACTTTAAATATGAAAAACTACCAAGCAAATACAGTTTAAGTAGAAGGCCATCTGTGGAGATCTGAGAAGGCTATGTGATCCAGAGGGCTCATGTCACCAGCAGGACATGGAACCAGAGAGCCATGGGAGTTAGACTTTATCAACTGCACTTCACACCTGACAACTATGCTAACTTAACATAACAGTGGAGCTCTCCCCTGTGGTTTCTGCTTTCTCTAGGCCTCTGCAGGAGTACACTCCAGCTCTTCACTCATTTGGAGGAGTGGCCACCTGGATAGGATCCACTCAGCCTGGTCCAAGAATTCAGAGTTGTATAAGGGAACTCCCAAGACATCTCACCAATGTCCCAGAGCCCAGTTCCTGAATTCCAAGGTCCTGACAAGGAGATGAGCAGCCAGGGCACATCTGGGTACCTCTCTCATGGATGGTTGTTGGTGGAGGGACGGGTGGCAGAAAGTCCATGGAGTCAGATAGGGGGGGGGCGTCACTGGGGTCACCAGATCCCCCTTCCAAGGCTTCAAGGGGCTGCTTTTATCCTCAATTTGAATTGTCTATTCATGGCAACTGTGGACAAGAGTGTGTCAGCTGTTGGTACATGCTGACGTCATCACGTCTTATTGTAGTGCAGACTTGTTCTGTTTGTATCTTTATGCATTACTCATTGTGTTGCATCCATCTCACTTTGAGGGACAAGGAAGGCAGAGCCTGATTTATTTTGTTTTCCTACATCACACGTTGTGAGATCAGATCCGCCCAGGGTTCCTGTCAACTCACCTGTCAGTTTGGTGCCTGGAGATGGATGATCTTAGCTTTGCCTCTCACTGGGCTGCATAATCTTGGGTCAGTCACTTCACCCCTGTCAACTGCAGTCCTGCTTCTTTAATTTAAAAAATAAATGGTCTAGGGAATTGGCTGAGTGAAGTGCTTGCTATGCAAACATGAAGACCTGTGTTTGTTTGATCCTCAGAACTCACATAAAATGCCAGGCAGGGAGGCAGGCACACCTGCAACCCCAGCACCCACCGGGGAGTCAGAGACACCAGGATTCCTTGGGATTATTGGCCACCTAGTTTAGCCAAATCTGTGAGCCCTGGGTTCAGAGAGAGACCTTATCAAAGAATAATAAAGTTGGAAAGGGATTAAGGAAGAAACTATATGGTGACCTGTGACCTCCACCTACACATGCATACACACCACACACAATGTGTATGCAAAAGAGAAAAAAGTGAGAACAATAAGTAACAGCAATTATAGAAGCTAACATTTATTTATTGACTTTATTATAAACTCTAGGTTGAGTGCATTGCTTTTAATTCGGGCCTGTGACATAGGATCTATTTTCGTCTATTTTTCCAGATGAGGAAATGTGGGCTGAGAGCTAGTAAGTGAAGAATCCGGGGTTCAAACCCACTTGGCTAGCGTCTGAGTCGGAATTGTGTGGGCGCTGGGCTTCAGAAGAGATATGGATTATGCAGAGGCTGGATGGGCTGCTCTGCCAGGTATTTAGTTATACAAAGAACTGCAGGAGTGATCGGTGGAGTTGGTGTCAGGGAACATTGTTTGCTTCTAGGACACGGGGCCACCTGCTTCTAGAGGAAAGGGGCCATTGTTCTCTCTGTGATGCCAGTCACTGTACTTCGTGGGAGCTGCAAAAGAGCCAGGCGAGAAAGGAAAGGGCTGAGCTATTAGCATGCAAGCTGTCGACAGAACTGGCACCAGAATTTCCTGTAGTAATTGATAAGGATATCCCACATGGACATCGATGACCTTGGCATTGAACACAGGCACAAAGTGGATTTCTTAGGCGGAAATGTGTGACAGAGGGGTCCTACCTGAGCCAGGCAGCACCAGATGCTCCACAGAGCACACACGTGTCAGTCGGCTTTCAACCACTATGACAAAATACCCAAGACAAATAACTTACCAGAAGGAAAGCTTATTTTGGCTGATAGCTTCGGAAGTTTTCATTCTTGGTCAGCTGGTTTTGTAGTTTTGAGCCTATGGAAAGCAGAGACTCATGGTGGGGAGTGCATGCTGGGAAAAAGGGGCCAAGGTCCCCAATATCTCCTTCAAAGTCGTTCTTCCAGTGACCTAACTTTCTTCTACTAGGTCCCTCTTCCTGGTGTCCACTGGTTCTAGACAGGTTGACAGACTGGCAGGCTGACAGCCAGTCTTTAGTTCATTAGGGGACATGTAAGACCCAAACCATGACATCATGTGATGGTCTTGGAAGCTACTGAAGAGACAACAGGAAGACAGAAACACAAGAGTACTTAGAAGAAATTTGAGTGTAAGCTTACATAGTCCTACAGAGCAAAAGTACATTTTTGAGCTTTTGTTTAGGAATTCTATTTTCGTCCTTAGCCTTGGGTGGTCTGGAACAGGTAGGTTACTGATGAAATGCAAGGGTGCCACTCTCCCAGGCTCTGTCCATAGAACAACACAAGCCTGCTGGGCATAGCGCTGTGCCAGCCTGTCATCCCAGTCCTTGGGAGCTGGAGGCAAGAGGACCAGTACTTTAAGGCCACCTCCAGCTGCATAGGGAGGTCAAGGCCAGCCTGGGCCACACGAGAAACTGTTTCAAACAACAACAAGAAGGCCACAGGCTGGCAAATGAAGATTGGTTAGAAAAGTGAAAGAATACTGCTAATTCTTTGCCCTCAGAATTAAGGTGTTAAAATCTGCAAAGTCCTGATACTATTCAGTGAGAAAGGACCTTGATCTCTCTGACTGCCCTCAGGGTTGGGACAAGGTGTTCTGTCATTTGCTGATGACTTCTAGGAAGCAAAGCTCGTTTCAGGAAGGAGCTGCTTTGCAGCTATCTCAGTGAGGTGAGTGCTGGAATGGCAAGGGGTCAGGGGAAGACATGAGAACCTCATTCCTTCTGACTGCTTTCTGCTGGGAGGAGGAGAAGGGGTGATCCCTCTACCTTTACCTAATGGGAAGGGAGAGGGCAAGAGAGGAGAAAAAAAGGCTACAGGGCATGCTCTTCACGTTGCCTCTCAAGCAGAAACAGAAAAGCTGTCTGCTCATAAGAAGGGAAAGGGGGTCAAAGCATTTGCAAAGGACAGTGCTTGTTCTAGAGGCCTTGGAGGGGAGGGTGAGTTGAGAAGGTCGGTGTAGAAGCATAGTGGCTTCTGGGTAACCAGCTTGCCTGTGCACCTGACCACATTCCATCCCAAGGCTCCATCACTGCACTTCTCTGGCCCCAGAGGAAGCCTCTGGCTCTTTCCAGCTCCAGGGAGCAGGGGGAGCAGCACAGCTGGGGCCACAGCTGTCTCCTGGCAGTCAAGGGTCATTTGCACAATAGTCAGACCACCTGCCGAGGTGGTACACAGAGTTCATGACCTCTAGCTTTTAGGCATCTAATCAGTTTGCTTTTGCCTGTGGAGAGCCAACTCTTTAACCTCAACTCTATTAAGCTACATTCCTCCCCTCTTACCCAGCCTCCCACCTCCTCTAAGAAACCTCCTGGGATGATCTCTATGGAAACAGCCTGGTCCTCCCCTGATGGCTGGAGAACTCAGCAGGTTCCTGCTGCTGCCTCTCTCCACTGGCAGCCCCCTACCCAACTCCAGGCAGAGCTTTCACCAGGGACACTGGTTGAGATAAGACTGTGGTTAATTTCTTGGAAATTACCCTCAGTGAACCCTAGGTTCAGAGAAGTCACAGGGCACCTAAGCCTTGAGGCTCCCTAGAGAATACCTGCTGGGTAGGATTTGCTGCATTCTCTAAGAGGTCACCACTCAGGCAGCTCCTGCCAGGGTTTCCCTGGAGGCTAGCACCCACCCATTGGATTTTTTCAGTGCATTCCGTCAACTGTGTGCACCTGTGGGACCTCTGTTTCCAGCAACCTCTCTTCTCAAAACAAAGTGGTCTCTTAATGTGTTTGTAGCTGGTCTCAAGGTCTCAAGTATTCAAACTCCAGAGGGCCCTTTATCTTGGACTCTAAGCTACCATCATGCATCACACCATTCAGAGACATGCATGACACACACAACCAGTCAGTTGTGGTTTCCCAGGCTTCCAGCATGATGGCAACACGCTTCTAGAACTTTTAAACCTAAACTGATTAGCACGTAGGAGAATATACGTTGCCATAAAGTCACAGATCGTGGGCTCTTTAGAGCTGAATAGGTTTAAAACATGGAGGCCAGTTTTCATTCGATGCAAGGGCTGGAGAGGCTCAGGGGTTAAAGGCTTGCAAAGCCTGCTGGGCTGTGTTTGAATTCCCAGTACCCATGGAAAACGAGGTGCACAGAGTGGTACATGAATCTGAAGTTTATTTGCAGCGGCAGGAGGCCCTAGCGCACCCATATTCTCTCTCTAATAAATTATATATATGAAACAAAAAATCAACTAAGGGTCAGAGAAGCAGAGAAGTTATGTGACATGGCCAAGGCCACACATCCAGCTAGGACACCAAAGTCCAAGGACCTCTGACCATATGCTGTTTCCATGATGTGCAGGTGAGAGTGAAATGCTAAGACCCTAAGCACAAAAGGGAAAAAAAGTGACATTCAAATTTGAAATTTACTAAAGTAAAATCACTTCCCCTCACTCTAGATATTTTAGTTGCAAAACACCACAACAATTCACTAGGGATCAGCTCTTCTTGTTTCTGCTTAGACTAGTGCCTTCCGGCACATGCTCAGTCTTGCCATCAGGGAGATCCCCAAGGAGGATGTCTGTCATGTGTCTTGAGAGTGAGTACATTTCAATTATGAGAGCCTCACACTCTTCTTATCCCATTGATTCCTCGGGGGTCTCTGGGGAGAAATATTTCCAGGGGATTTTTCAAGACTGGAAAGGGAGACAGGGCCCGTGAGCCCCAACCAAGTGGGGGTAAGGCCGTGTCTTCTTGACAGTAGCTCTATCACCACACCCTGGTGCATTGCCTGGTCTCCTTGGGAATTTGGGGAGGCTGTTTTGGGCCATCTGACATCCTGCCAAGCAGGTTTCCAGTGTCAACAGCCAAGAACCCAACCCACTGAGTGCACAGCCAGGGAGAGTAAGGTGGTGCATCAGGGGAGATAGGCTAAGTTTAGATTTGAGGGGGTGGGTAGAAATCATCTTTGAGGGTAGGAATGTTGAATCTTGAGATTCAAAGCTAAATTCTGGGGGGAGGGGCTAAGGCTCTCTAAGAACATACAAGTGGAAGACTGGGGTTCCCCTGGAGCAGGCATACATTGGGCAGCATTGGCGAGCACGGGCATGTGAAAATACACCCTGGGAAAAATAGGGAAAGTCTATGTGTCTAGTCAGTTAAGGACTCATCCTCCTCTGTTTCTGGAGCAGAACTGGCTGAGTTCCCAAGTCCTTCTTACACTCATCCTCTCAGGACAAAGGCAGCTGGGGTCGAGCCCGTGCCTGACCCCTGTCCATGCAAGAGGATGGACAAGCACTAAAAGTGAACTCAAGGCCTGACCACACCATTCAGAATCCCCAGGAACTGGTCACCTCTCCAGTTCAATCTGGTTATAGAAAGGTGAGCTTTCTTTAGGATTTCAGAAGTTTTCTTTCAACTCACTTTGGAAGTTTGTTTACTTAAATTTTCCAGAGAAAAGAAATCCAAAGAGCTATCCAGAACTTTTTGAAAGCAAATGTATGGTTCAGTCATGAGTTAGACAGCATGTTCTTAGATTTTCTCTCATGGAAGTAGCAGCTGAAAGTTTTTAGGGTTTTGCCCCCTCCAATTTCTACCGCATGAAAATCTCCAAGCAGGTAGAAGGGAAATTGGTGTATCTATTGCTTTGACAATAAAAAGATGTGGAACAGGGGAAATAAAGTTCTCCCTGAAAAAACAGCAAATTTTTAAAAATGTCTACAGGTGATCAATGTTAATTTCATGAACTGCATGATGCAGCCATGAGTGCCGACGCAGAGTAGTGCCACCTGGGACCCCTAGCTGAGTGCGAGAATTGATGGACTCTGCCGCAGGAGGTGTGCAAAGGGGAGCAGGGGAAAGAGGAAAAGGGAAGCCCAGCTTTTCCTTTCTTTGTTTTTGAAAAAATAAAGTGTTAGATATCCTTCTTGTGTTGGTGAAAACCAAGGCTCATCTCAGTTAAAGTAAGTAGCCTGAAAGTCCAGGAAGGTTCTAGTTCTGACTGAGAGGTAGGGTACTGGAGGCTCATATGCCCTCATAGGACCTACCTTCAGCAAGCTGACACTATCCATCCTGAAGTTGCTGCATTGACCAGACCTCTTTGCACAGAGATAGGGATGACAGGGCTCACCTCTCTGTGACCTCCCAATGCCACCAGCGCCCCCCCCCCCAGGCTGCCACATCTGGCTCCCAGCTGAACTCAGAGGATGGAAGGGCTTATCACACCCTTCCTCCAGCCACTGCATGAGGTGTCAGAGAAGTGATCACCAAGACAATGAAGCTCCCTTCCCACTTGGGTCACCCTCTGTTGCGGTCAGCTTTCTTGTTGCTGCGTGGGAAGAACCCAAGAAAAAGCGGCTTGTGGAGGAATGGGTTTATTTGGCTTACGGACTCGAGGGGAGACTCCATTCTGGCAGGGAAAACGATGGCATGAGCAGAGGGCTGGACATCACCTCTGCCACAGCACTGCAAACAGCGGCAGGAAGGTGTGCCAAACACTGGCAAGGGGAAGCTGGCTTATAACCCCATAAGCCTGCCCCCGACAACAC
>PVHP010019942.1:0-31247 GCA_004024765.1 Zapus hudsonius
CTTGCAGACTGCATTTTCTTGATTGTGGTGCTGGCTGTTTGGGGGTGTCTCTCTCTGCTTGGATCTGTGAAAGGGAGCCCCTGCCTCTCTCACCATTATGGAACTTCCCCTTGGATCTGTAAGCTGAAATAACCCCTTCATCCTATAAACTGTGTCTGGTTTGGAGGCTCAAGCCAGCAACTTGGGGGCTGTCTGCAAGATGTTTTGCTCAAATTTGATAACTTTTGGATATGAAGTAATTAGTTTTAGATGAAGAGTCATGAGGGAAGGGCCTTCATAATGGGATTAGTGCCTTCATAAAATTCAAAAGCGTTTGCACTCTTACCCTACCCTACCTCATGAAACTGTAAGCCAGAAATATACCCTTCCCTTCTTTAAGATGCTTTTGGCCAGATATTTCTTTACAGAAATGAGAAAGTAATTGATGCAATATAGTCCATGAAGCTTTATTCAGCCATAAAAATAAACAAAATTATGTCATATTTTTAGTAAGTGGTTATGGTCATCATATTAAGCAAACTAAGCTATGCTGACAAAGGCAAACAAACACACACACACATATATTCAGAAGAGACTTGTGAGAATGTAAAAGGGAAGGAGAAGAAGGGAGCTACCTGGGGATGAATATATCCAAAGTGTGTGATATGCTTGTAATCAGTTTATGAAACTACATTTTGTACAATGGATATTTGCCAATAAAAATAAGTAAGTTCTGAAAAGTGCAAAGTGAATTACAGATATTTCAAATGGTGTATATTAAACCAGAGAAGGTTTCCACTTCATTCCCCTGAATGTTTAGGAGAGTGATGGCTTTCTAACCTCAGGCCATTCTGGGCTAACATCATGTTCTAGTTTTGTGATGACTTTGTCAACTTCTTTTGTGCACCTGTTTCTAGGAGATGGCCTTTGAGCACTTCCAGGGTAGATCACGGTATGTCTTTGTCTCCCCAGTAATAAGAAACTGCAGGGATTTCTGTTCTCATTTTCAGAGGTTTTCTGATTGGCTCTTAAGCCTCCCATCCCGCACAACATAAAAATTTGACATTAGTTTTAAAAGAGAAACCTGCTGTGTAAAGGCTCCTTACTTTCCCATTTTGTGAGGACACCTCAGAGTAAATGTCAAGCACTCTGCTGGTTTCTTTGTCCACAGAAATCATCCTCTTCCAGAGGCCAAACCTAGGCTTTTAACTTGTTGCTCTCCACAGATCTTCAGGCCTCTCTGAGGGAAGAGGGAGTCAGCGTGTGTATCAGTTTGTTAGCTCTTGTTTTCTGGTGTCTTCTCCCCATCAAACATGTGTTTTCTAAGTAATCGGAGAGCATGGAAAATCTTATTCTGCTTTTCTGTGATGGGGAATTTGTTCATCAGTCTCTTGTCCTGGGAAAACATGGAATCAAGCAGAGTTGTTAAAGAGAAAGCCTGTCATCTGTTCAATGATTTTCACATCTTACAACGTGTCACTCAAGCTCTTCATGACTGCTAAGCTCACCATTGATCTTGTAGACACTTCCTCTAAATTGAAACCTTCCTTCCTGGAGAGACGAAGGAGGTTCATAAGACTCAGGACACTAAAGTTACAAAGTTCAGGAAGCACACAAAACATACAAAGCTCAAAATGTTATGACACTCAAAAAGTCACTTTTCAAGTTTATATAGAAATAACTGGGGAAAGAGGAGATGACCCTGTAATTTCAGTAATGAGCTCCAGGGATGAAGCTTTTGTGAGTTGATGCGGTCAGCTTTCTAGTTGCTGCGCAGAAAGAACCCAACAAAGGCGGCTTGTGGAGGAATTGGTTTATTTGGCTTACAGACTCGAGGGGAGACTCCATCCTGGCAGGGAAGATGATGGCATGAGCAGACGGGTGGACAGCACTGCAAACAGCGGCAGGAAGGTGTGCCAAACACTGGCAAGGGGAAGCTGGTTTATAACCCCCATAAGCCCGCC
Source organism: Zapus hudsonius (assembly GCA_004024765.1). Lineage (NCBI taxonomy): Eukaryota > Metazoa > Chordata > Mammalia > Rodentia > Dipodidae > Zapus > Zapus hudsonius. The sequence continues at coordinate 1,944 of PVHP010019942.1, forward strand.
CCCAGCAACACAGCTCTAGCGAGGTTTTAATTCCCAAACTGCCATCAGCTGAGCATTGATCACTGAGAACACATTCATTTGTTTGTGGGGGACACCTGGATCAAACCATGACATGAGTCATCACCTATTTGATTAGGTGGAATCATTTATTTGGTCCATCTTAAGTAGCCTCTGTGGGATGAACAGACCTTTGTTCACATCTCCTCTGGAAAAATCACTCAACGCTTGTTCTATATCTCAGATGCAGTAAACCAATACTGAGTCCAGATTCTATTTCCAGCTCATGCTCGGAATAAGATGTCCACAGAGGACATGCAAAGTCCTGAGTTCACTTGCCAAGAATTCTTGAAATAGTTTTGGTCTGTAGTCCTTACACTTCTGTGATCCTCAGACAATATTCAATCCATGAAAAATTTATTTTATCTGGCTTTTCTAGTTGGTCTCAGTGAGCAAGCATGCTATTCTGTTATGAAATCGTCCATCCTAACCAAAAGTAAAAGTTCTGACTTGATATTATATATAAATAAAATAAATGTCATGTTTCATTTTTCAAATGTAACATGAAGTTTGGTTTCAGATCTTATGAATATGTATCCAGCAGTTTTTACTTCTGGTTTCTTCTCTTTAGTTTCATATCTGACAAAATCATTTCATTTCAAAGGAAAGGAAGACCCATGCACCGTAATTTACTTTATCTTTTCCAAAAGTTTCTGAGTAGTTTTCAATCAAAAACCTAAAGTAAGAAAAGATATCAAAACTAGTTTTTCTATGAGTGGAAGAGTTTTTTCTTTAAAAAAAACTATATTATTTATTTGTGTGTGGCAGTGTATTGGTGTGACAGGGCCTTTTGTCACTGCAAACAATACCAGTGTATGGACTGCATTTTGTATGTCTTACATGGGTTCAGGAGAATTGAACCCTGAGTTGTCAGGCTTTGTAAACAAGCTCCTTTAACCACTGAGCCATCTTCCTGTCTCTTTTTTTATACAACATATCTGTATGTAAGGCTTTAAAATCAGGCTCTCTTTACACAAACATTGTATGTATCTTCTAATTAAACATCAAAGGATTGGTAAACATCTAGTGTGGTCGTTTGAATATATGTCCCCCATAGACTTGGGTGTTTTATTAAAGCTTATAACTTGGCTCTCCAGCTCCCTGGCTGGAGATGGTGTCACTGGGGGCAGATCCTTGGTTCAATTCCAAAGGCGTGTTTGGGGGTAGATCTGAATCTTAGCCGAAAATAATGCAGAGAGGTCTAAGCTCTGATGGTCTTGCTTGCTGCAGGATTTGAGGCTTGGTGCTTTTTTGGTGTTGATGGCTGGTGGTTGTTTCTCTCTCTGCTTGGATTTTGCATGACAGTCAACTTCTTCTTCTGCCATCAGTGGACTTTCCCCTGGATTCTATAAGCTTGAAATAAATCCCTTCCTCCCATAAAACTGTTTTTGTTTGGATATTTGTCCCAGTATTGTGGAACTATTACATCTAGATATACCATTTTGTCCCTTGTGTCTTTGTTAGTGAGGATTCCTGGAGGTTATCTCCACTCTTGCTCTATGCCTATATCAAAATATTCTTTTTTTTCATATATTTTATTTATTCATTTGAGAGAGAGAGAGAGAGAGAGAGAGAGAGAGAGAGCATACCAGAACCACCACCTTGTGGGTCTGGCTTATGTGGGTCCTGGGGAATTGAACCCGGGGCCTTAGGCACTGGAGGCAAGTGCCTTAACCACTGAGCAATCTCTCCAGCCCTCAAAATATTCTTTATTCCCTTCTCTTCCAGTCTTCTTTATAAGATGTTCTGATCATTTTGTGCTTCATGGTGGAATCTGATCTTAGAAACACGTTGAACAAGGGATTTGAAACTTATAAGATGCATAAGTATTTTATGTCAGTACTTGGATGGTAAGAAGTTAAGAAATTTGGGTAACTCCTTCCTTCTGTAGATCAATAATGGTAATTACAATGTGATATCTCCTACCAAAATGGTTTTACATAATCTCATATTTGTACCTCAAATAATTGTTTAAGAAAACTGTGATTGTCCTGATTTGAAAACTAATTCTCTAGGAGTTCAATTTCCAAGGTATTTTATACTGGTATCAAATTGAACTGGAATGCAACTCCAGGTATATCAATTATAAACTCCATTATTGGGGTTTGTTTGTTTGAGGTAGGATCTTACTCAAGCTAAAGCTAACTTGTAACTTATTCTCTAGTTCCAGGCTGGCCTTGAACTCACAGCAATCCTCCTATCCACTGCCTCCCAAGTGCAGGGATTAAAGGCATGTGTTACCATGTCCAGCCTTTCTTGATTTATTTTTACTTCAATGATTGCATAAATAACTGGCAGGCCATATACTGTACTAGCTACAGGAAAAACAACATCCAAAACAATCATGCTTTATCTCTATAACTCAGTGGAAATACACAGATTGACTAATGTCCTTTTTCTTCCCAAGTGTGTAATAAGGATCATACTATATAGATGATGGTATATGAACATAAAAGATTTGTATTTAAATCAAAAAGAGCAGTTCATTAAGGTTTGTTTGGGGAATGGCACTTGTTTTAGGTTTTAAAGGTAAAGATACTGTGTAAAGAAGAGTGGAGAAAGAACATTTGTCCTTAGGCAAAGTAAGTGGGAATACACAGAGGTATCCATTACAGATATTTGAATATTCTATATATAATCTGCTTGGGGGATAGTTCATAAAGCTATCATTAACCTATATTCTATTAAAGATTCCTAGAGATGGAAGAGTCTCCAGAGCCTACCAAGACAATGTACCCGTAGTAATAACACAAGTCAATTAATTCTTCAGTTCAATGAATAAAACTTCCCTGTCTCTTTAATACTATTTTCTACTAGTAAACAATACTTCATTCATTTCTTAATCATGTTAATAAATATTCTTCAGAGCTTATATACCACTTGCTTCTGCACTGGGGATGACTTTCCCCCTTAAATCATCACAGATAAGTGAGAACACAATGAAGGATTTTTAAAAGACTTCAACATGTTGGAACTCATGACATATTTTTCTGTCTATTCTTTAAAACATCACTGCGACCTTTGAAGAAGTTGATTTCTCTCTCCAGGAGGTTATCATAAACTCTCACCTAAATTGTTATGGTTAATGGGTCAATTGCAAACTTTGTTTTATCTGTTTCCAGATCCATCAGTTTCACTTGGAAAGTTTTCCAATAAGAGAGAGAGAGAGAGAGAGAGAGAGAGAGAGAGAGAGAGGATGGAGAAGCAATAAAATTGTCATCATTATATTGCATTGGAAATTAGGATTGCTCATCAGTCATAACCAGTAAACCAGTAAAAGTTTATATAAACATAGACTTCTCAAATATAAGTCACATATTTTAGGTGCTCCCATAGTCTCCCATCTTGAGACAGAACTTGAGCCAGAGGCAGATACTGTCGGCCTTTCCCTCAGTTATTAGTGCAGAGTCTAAGTCAAGCCCTTTTTTTATTTATCTATTATCCATAATTAGATAGATTGTATGAGCAAATTTTATGATGGTTCCCCCATTTTCCTCCTCCCTGTCCCCAATCCACTGGGGATCCTCCTTGTTGGACATACTGGATCAGTCCATGGAGTAGGGGATTATGAATTACACAAGAGGTAGCCAGTCTCCCCTCTCCAACTTTTTTGCTATTGTTGAGGGGGGCAATGTCTCTGGATATTCTCCCCCACCATGGCTTTTACAATCTTTCTGCCCCCTCTACTACTCAGTTCCCTGGGTCATGGTGGGTGAGTTTTAAGTCTGCTTTATGGGTGAGATCTTAAGTGTCTCTGGACTTCTGCTTTGGTTTGTGTTGGGTATTGTTGGTGTCTGGTGTCTGTCTTGTTGACTTATCCTGGGTTATCTGACTTGCTGTGGTGATTGGTCTCTTATTAATCACACCACTTTCTCATAGGTTTCATTTGGGACCTAGATGATAGACCAGAGGTAGTTCATCTCTTGCCAGGAACATCAGACATCATCACATGGCTTATTGGTGGAATTGGATTGACTCTCTCTTACTGTCTTCTCACTGCCCTGTCTCACTGCCTTGTGAAAAATACAAACAGAATCTCCATCGCAGAGTCGGATCCATATAGGTTAAATGAGACACACATTGCTAGTTTGGCAAGATTCGATTTGGTGTCGACTTTCTGTAAGTCTCTGGTAGTGGGAATTTCCCCCTTGGAGCCAGAGTTTTTGGTCCCCATAAGATTTTGCCCTGGTTCCCACTTCCAGTTAAGGATTCCTTGTCACTGAATGGATTTCTTAGCCAATTTGAAAGGCATTGATTACCCTCTTTAAGTTTTGATGCTATTACACAAGTGATCACTTCTTGACTTGCTGATCTCTCCCATAAAGCAGTGTGTTCAGCCATCTTGTGACATCAGTCTGAATTGTATATCGGTGGTCTCTGCTTTCTCTGTATATCATTGACCAGTTTCCCCTGGCAGCTTATGTAGCGCCTACCAGCACTACAAATTCAAGGCCACTTTTTAAGCTGTCTGGACACTGCACTTCCTCTTTTCCTCTCACTGACTACACTCTACACTCTCATTACATCCAGAAAGTTCTACAGTGAACAGACAGGGGTTACCTTCCCTGGAGTTTATGTGGTTGATTAGAGCTTCTGAATCCCAGAACCAAATGACAAATGGCTTTGACTTCAGGGAGTTCTGTTCCCCCTTTGTGTCAATTACTGAATATTCCCTTTCTGAATCTGAGATTCATTTTTTATCCTCAACACAGAGGTAAGATCCGACCTACATTCTAAATTTATATTATACTGCACTTTGCCCTGTCTTCTAACAACCCAATTTATTTCTTTGCTTTGAAGAAAAAAATGATGTGGACATACATCTGAGTATATTTTCTCTCTGAGTGATTTTTTTTAAGTTAAACTGTGAACAAGTCCATCAGCTTGAGCTGAGTCATACAAAGCGACTAAAGAAATAGATGGAGAAAAATTAAAATTTATCATAGCTTGTTTCTTAATTGGAATGGTAAGTTGTTAAAATGGGCCCCTGGAGTGAAGCTCATTAAAACTACTTTTCTCATAAGCAAATTTGGGAAATCACTTTCTAGTAAATCATTCCAGTGTTCTCTAGTGAGGATATTGTCTAACATAATTGGTATTAAAACAAGGGCACTGATGCACACTTGAAGAAGAAAGAAAGAAGGAAAGAGAGTAATCATAAAGGAACATTCCTAGGAGAACAAAAAGGTTTCCAGACTCAGAAGAGCTACCAAGTTATAATGCAGCCTAGGAAGAAAATTCTCAAATCTGACCAAAAAATGCATGTAGAATACCTGGAATCTCATGTTCTCAGAGCTTTAAAAACTGGTTTCACAGAGAAATTACATATTTGATTTATGGTTTATGAAACGACACTAGATGATAGATAGATAGATAGATAGATAGATAGATAGATAGATAGATAGATAGAAGATAGATAGATAGATAGATAGATAGACAGACAGATAATAGATAGGTAGATAGATAATAGATAGATAGATGATAGATAGATAGATAGATAGATAGATAGATAGATAGATAGATAGATAGATAGATAGATGAATGGATGGATGATAGATAAATAGATAGAGAGAGAGAGAGAGATAGATAGATAGATAGATAGATAGATAGATAGATAGATAGATAGATAGATGTTAGATAGATAGATGATTGATAGATAGATTGGTTGATTGATATCTAGAATAAATCAGAAGATTTATTTACCACTAATTGGGAAAATACCATATTTGTCTAACCAGTATGCAGATGAATAATTATCTTCAGATTTAAGATGCAATTAACAACAATGTGAAAATATGGGATTCATATGAGATTCTATTCAGCTTCCAAAATACTTGAGATATCCCTAGGTAGTCTCTCTATGACCATGAAAAGGTGCACAGATCACATCTTCAGACAAAAAGAAACTTGAGACTCGAGGCAACTTTGCTCGCCTATCCCAGTACTCTGTGCACACATTCCTTTAACTGAGTGTGCAGAAGACCTTCAAGGTGGGTGGCTTTTCTCTGTGTTTCCTTGTCTCCTTGCATGTTACCAAACCAAACAGCAAAAGAGAAACTACAAACGTAGTGATTGGCAAAGATAATTCATAGTCTCTACCCTCAAATGATCAAAACTCCAAATGCCACAGAAAGCTATGGATAAAGGTGTACACATCATGATATGACAATGATACTCTGGGTATTTGCTGGGAGGTATAGATGTTAGAATGGTCATAGAATGGTTAGGTGGGTGTTTGGGTAGAACTGTGAAGTGTGGGTGTGGGTGTCGATGGATGGAGAGTTAAATGAGAGACATTGCAGATATCACAGGATGAATAATGTGGAAGATGCAGCAGCCATGGTGGGCGTGGGCAGAGGAGGCTCTTTAGAGAGATTTATTACTACTTAAGAACAATAAATGTATATTTCTTTCTTTCTTTGAGTTGCATTCCATTGACAAGTAGGCATATATAGGAATCTAGCATACCCTGGTCCTATTGCTAGCCTTATTCTGATTATAATAACATAACTGAAAGAGATATAATTTGATACCAGAAATTTTTATACTTGTTATGTCTTATATTCTGTGGGTTTGCCCCACTCACATCTCATTTCAAGAGAATCTTCTATAGGAAAAGCAGGTGCTAGACACTTTCCAGCTGATGTACTTTGAGTCACATTTTCTTGTTCACACCAGGACCCATGTCCACCTTCACACTCCCAACCAAAGTGACCACAGCAACGGCAGTAGCATTGGGCCAACCTCACATACTGACATGTAGAGATTTCTTCTCAGAACTTCACTGACAGCTGAGGTTTGCCCACCAGAGCCTTCCTCTCCTCTTCACAAAGGTGTGTGACCATCATCACAGACCAAATGCCCTCTCTGCTTCATAAGTACTTTCTGTAACTCACCAGCATATCTAATTACATTTTAGAGGCTGAATCTTGAAGGATTCTCATGACACGAGAATTGGATCAACACCGATGCCTTTCAGAGGCACTGGAGGGTGATGATTTCTCCCGATATGACATTTGGAGACTCAATAGCAGCTCTTTTCAAGCTTCGTTTTTTTCTATTTAAGGACCGGGAAGCAGAACTTCTAGCAAACATCAAATCCAATCTTCCTCTCTGATGTTTTATCAGGGAGTTAGATGGTTATGGAAAGAGCTTTATTCTTCACCTACCCCTGAATCCATGACCACAGTGTAACCTTGCAAAATCACCCATCGGTTGGGGATTTACTTCCTCACCTTTACATATAAGTGGACCTTGTGATTAGCTTTGGACAGTCAAATGACTATCCAGAGGCATGGCACCCCTCAGTAACAACACACTTGGGCCAGGAGAACCAGGCTGAGCACTAGGCTATCTATGGTCCCCTGCCACAAGAACTGATCCAGACGACCCACGGAGGAGGATATCCAGCTGATTGGGGATGGGGAGGGGGGCATTGGGGAATTGGGGATAACAACTCATTGTTTGCCCACTAAATAATGTAACTCATTACGGACAATATATATATATATATATATATATATATATATATATATATATATATATATATATATATATATATATATATATTAAAAATAAAAGTTAAAAAAATGATAAAAAAAAAAGCAGTGAACCAAGTCCAGAACTCTAGAGATGTTGCACACGTCCACTTTTCCTTCTGGACCTCAGTTAACCCAAGAGTCCATGATCAAGGTTAGCTGGTGAGGGTGAAATACCTCATAAACAGGCCTGAATTAGTACAGTTGTTCCAACCAAGGCCTCATCCATGTGAGATAAAGCCAGCTAGGATGAGTAGAGCTGCCCAGATGAAGTATAGCTGACCACAGATGTGGGAGAAAGTCCCACTGAGTCTACAAGAGCTGCGCTCGTGAGCAACCTAAGCACGGCTTTAGGTCGATGGGTGTTAGGATGGTTGTCCATAGAGCATCTCTGTGAAAAAGATTCTACCATAATGTCCATTTCCTTGAAGATAAAAGCAAAGGGGTTGTTATTTCAAAATCTAAAAGCCCTTTGTGATCTGCTCTTTACTGTCTCTCTTAACTCATTTTACTCTTTCCCAAAAAAGTCTGTGTCATAAAATTATTACAAACTCCTAAACACTATAACCATTCCCACACTTCCTTTCTGCTCACATTCTCTGATGTGTCCTTCCACAAGAGTAATTTACACCTATCATCCACAAGACCCCATCTTTATCATAGCCTGTATCGCTCATCTCTATGGCAACCTCTGTTGGGAATCTCTCCCCTTACAGGTGGCTCTTATGATTTGAGAAACCAGATGCACTTCACACTTCACCTACATGGAGGCCACATGATTATCATCAAAACTGTGTTTTTAATTATTTAATTTTATTATACTGGGCCATTGAAGATCATTTCTGTGTGTGTGTTAGTATATGTGTTTTATAGGTTTGTATGTATGTGCATTTTTTTTTGGTTTTTAGAAGTAGGGTCTTGTTTTAGCCCAGGCTGACCTGGAATTCACTATGTAGTCTCAGAGTGGCCTTGACCTCATGGCGATCCTCCTACCTCCGCCTCCGGATGCTGGATGTGTATTGGCTGATGTGTGTATATGATAGTGTGCCCAGAATCCAACATTGAGTAGCTTCTTCAGTTTTCTCCACCTTCCTCTTTGAGAGTGGTTCTCTGGCTGAACCCAGAGCTCTCTAACTTGATTAGATTAACTAACCAGGCTATGGAGCCCTGGAGATTTTTGTCTCCACCTCCCCAGTGTTGGGATGATGGGCAAACATACTGCTCGTCCTCATCCTGGTGTGGCTAGCACTTTACACACTGAATCAACTCCCAGCACCCTTAAGGCCATTTTACACAAACATAGAATGTGCCTGAAGCATATTTCACCCTCACTCACTACCCTTCCCTATCTCATTCATCCTCCTTCCTTGAGTTGCCTCTCTTCCCTAGACAAGTGATGAGGCACCTCTTTACAAGGTGTAATAAATCACCTAACTTAATGTGGGCACTGAGTCTTTGAGACATATCTGATGGTCCTCTGAATGAGAACGTGAGGATCCCTGTGGATGGGAGAACTGAACAGCAAGAAATACAGACACTTGCCTAACTTTACATTTTTCACAGCTTTTTCCTGAGCCAAGACGTCAAACCAAAGCATCCTTTGCATTTCTTCCTCGTTGTTAAATCTCAACATTGCTTGGAGTATTACAATGCCCAGCTAACTCTTTTGTCTTCAGCAGTATAAAATCAACTTCAGCCTAAGATGTCCATGTAGTGATACAATTCAAAATTAATGGTTTTGGGGATTAATGAAGCTTTGTTGGAGTAATATCCCTAATTGGAGCTCTGGCATTGTGAGTTCAGACAGAGAAATCTGGCTTTGTACCTTTATGGCTCACGTTTATTGAAGTCTAAATATAGATGGATAGGATTTACTGCAGTTGTGGGGGGAGGGGTACCATAATATACCCTGATTGATTATTTCCCCCCCTAGGAACCTCATGAAAGGCTTTGGAGACACCCAATGCTGACTCAGGAACTACTCCGAGCATTAAAGACCAGAGCAGTGGACAGAGGATTTGCAGGCAACAAGCAAAGAAAATTCAGAAAGCACTTTAGCAAAGAAAAACTTTTCTGCTGCATCAGGTCATATTAGAAAACTTTATGTGAATTACAAAATGTAAGTGAACAACAAAAACCTGCATATTTGATACCATCATGATGGACTGGATTTCATAGCTTATTTTAGAGAGGCAAGATAATCATTTTTAAAGTAAAAAATAATCATTGAATAAATAGTGTTATGAATAATTAAAGCATTATATGACCTAAATTACTTGCAAGTTACTTTTTCCAGATCCTGAGCAGCTAATCCTCTGGACTGTCTGGATTCTCCCACACAGGAAGTCTTTCTCCTTTCTCTAGATGAGGCCAGGGCTGGGGATATAGCTCAGATGCTAAGACATTTGCCTAGTGCATAGGAAGCCTTGATTGAGTTCATTCCCCAGCATTGAGGGTGTTGATAGTTGTCTGTGAGCCCAGCACTGGAGATGTAGAGACAGGAGGAGCAGAAATTCAAGTTTATCCTCTGCCACAAAGGGAGTTCAAGGTCAGCCTGGGCTAAACAAAACTTTGTTTCAGAAGAAAAAAAAATGCCTAGAGGTCACACAATCTGGGGAAATTCTCCCAGGTGTCTTTCTGATTAAAAATTGTACTTGATTGGGCTGGAGAGATGGCTCAGCAGTTAAGGCACTTGCTTCCAGTGCCTAAGGCCCTGGGTTCAATTCCCCATTACCCACATAAGCCAGACCTACAAAGTGGTGGCCCTGGTGTGCTCTCTCTCTCTCTCTCTCTCTCTCTCTCTCTCTCTCTCTCTCTCTCTCTCTCTCTCTGCATCTATACTTGAAAGTGAATAAATAAAATATTTTTAAAAATTGTACTTGATTGAGGAATTAGAAAAATAGAGCATGGTGGTCCACTTCAAATAGGAAATAATAGCATTTCATAGCATTTCATGGTTTCCCAATATTAAATAAGGAGCAATGCACTGCAGATGTTCTTGATGGAGAGATGACTCAGCAGTTAAGGAGCTTGCCTGCAAAGCCTGACAACCTGGTTTTGATTCCCCAGAACCCACATAAGCCAGATGCCCAAAGTGGCACATGCATCTGGAGCTTGTTTGCAGCAGATGGAGGCCCTGATGCACCTATTCTCTCTGTCTCTCATCTTTATCCCTCTCTCTCTCTCTCTCTCTCTCTCTCTCTCTCTCTCTCTCTCTCTCTCTCTTTGAATGCAAATAAATAAATTAAATATTTTTTTTAAAAATCCCTTGCCACAAGGACTAATACAGACAGCCCACGAAGGAGGATATACAACTGATCAGGGATGGGGAGGGGGGGAAGTGGGGAAGTCGGGATAACAACGCATGGTTTGCCCACTAAATAATGTAACTCATTATGGACAATAAATATTTTAAAAAATGCAAAATAAAGACATGATTTGAAAGGCTGCGCTATAAAATTAGTGTACTTAACCTAGTAACAGGTGTTGGTACAGAAAACTGTCACACATTCACGCTGAGTATAGCTATGAAATGCTGAAGATATCCGTGAGCTTATGCATCCCAACAATCTTACAGGAAGGAACTGGAAATGTCAACAGAGAAAAGACCAGAGCTCGGCAGATGCATTGGCTTTACAGCTTAATGTGACTTATTTGACTTCTAACCTACAGAAGAAAAATGATAAATTTGTGTCCATTTTCATTGCTAGTTTTGTAGTCCAGACTCAGCATTCCCAATCCCAAACATATTCCAGTAGGAAACTTTTGGAATACCAGTGTGATACCAACACATGGAAAACTCACTCCAGAAGCCATTTGATAGCTCACAATCAAAATACAGGAACAATCAAAACATTAAGAATATTATCTTCAGACTAGATATATAAGTTGAAACACATGTGAATTTTATGCTTAGACTTAGATCTCATCCCCAGATGTCTCAATAATGCATATGTAAACATTCCAAAATATGATAAACCCTCCAAATGTGAACATGTCAATAGCCACAGACATCGCACTGATGGGTTACTCAGCTTGCACTTGGTCACAACAGCAAAATAACATGTTATATTGTTTAATCACTTTGGAAACCCTTTTGGCATTTTCCTCAAATCACGTGTTTATCTGCCATGTGATTTTTCCATCCTATTTCTATCACCAATTTCTATTTTACGAATGAGAAATTAAAGCACATATTTATACAGAGACTTATATTGGAATAGTGTTCTTAGCAGAATGGTTGTAAGTAGTTTTATAGCTGGAAACAACTAAAATGCCCATGAAAGATGAAAAGATAATCTAACCCAGTATAACCTAACAATGAAATACTAACAAATGATGTAACCAGATAACCTACAGAGCCATGTGAACACTTTGGTGAATCTTTTAAGAATTGTGGGAACTAAAAAAGTTATACAAATAATGCACACTGTATGATTTCATTGACATATCTTCTAAAATATACAAATTACTCTAAGCAGCACAGTAAAAGGCAGGAATACAAACATTAGGAAACGTATTAAAGTCACAGATATGTTCAGTCAATTACTGTGCTGATTTCACAGGCGTAAGAGTACGTGAACATGGCTAGCAAATCATATGCTTAAATAGGTGTAATCATAATTTAGTGAACTCGTTAAAATAATGTAAAATATCTGGGTTACCAAGTATGCACTTGAATGTTGATAGAAAAATACTTTCTGATTTTTATGCTATTCCTAAAGATTATGACCTCTCAAACATCACCATAGCAAAAAAAATCAAGCATCAATTGTTTTTGTTAAAGTCCAAATGTATGGAACACAGTCAAGGTTTTACTAGGTACCAGGATGATACAGGATGGCTCGGTTGATTTCTGCTTATCTTAGAGTGTTTCAGAGTGGAGAATTGAAAGCGTTTTTAGACTCAGAGCAACATGCCCACCTGGGCTTCCTGAGGGCTAAGCAACTTATCCATAATTAAATGATCATGAATAAAGTAGGTGCTGCAGCTGAGCCTGTCTGATCAAGAAACCCAATACTCCCCTCCTCACCATCTCCGATGCCTGCTTGGTTGTGACACTCAAAGAACAAAATACCCCAAATATCATTATCATTTGGAAACTCTAGGACCCATGATAAAATTTGCTTTATCCTGGTCTGAGCTCACAGAGAACAAAGAGCTGCCAGCCATTCCTACTCTCGGTCTCCCCTTGAGGTGCAAACCACTCCAATTTCCATCATTTCCTCATTTCCCCACACAAACATCTAGGGATTATTTTTAATTCATCCCAAAAGATTACGATTCATTTTCCTGGTCTCATTAGACCACAGACATGCCTCTTATCATCCAGTCTCATTAGCAGAATGTCTTAAAATATTCTCTAAATAAAAATAAATAAAGCTCCAAAACCTTAATAGAATAAAAAAATTTCCCATCGCTTATTGCTTGTTTTTTTATGCCTTTGTGCTGTAATAGGAACTTCAAAACTCTTCGAATGGATATTACCTTCAACCTAGATGGCCATCAACAGATGAATTTTAGAGGTGAAAAACAACAAAAAGTGGACCAGAGAGCTAATTTAGAAAATGGCTTGCAAAGACATTTTTCCAAATAGTTCAGCTAATAAAAAGTAGAGCCAGAATGCAATCTCTTTAATGCCTGGCTTTAAAGACAAGGCCTCTTTGATGTTGCATAACCTGCCAGCAGAGTCATTAATCCACTCTGCCAAGCACCCAGCCCAGGAAGTTGTGACTGACCCTGTGCCAGGATAATATCACCTTCTTAGTCAATAATCCCCAGGGGCATCTTTGCTTCTTCCCCACACATTGTATCTAAATTATTCCATCTGTTTCCAAGGCTTTCTTGGATTGAGCCCAAACTTTCTTTCAGTTGTAAGACTTATTCCACACACTCCTAGATTCTCTGTTATCAGCATGTACTCAGCTATTAGAGAAACAGCATTCCTAACTTCCATTCCTCATCACTTTTTAAAATTGATTTACTTATTTGCAAGCAGGAGAGGGGGGGACAGACAGACAGAGAGAATGGCCATACCAGTGCCTCTTGGTGCTGTAAATAAACTCCAGATGCATGTGCCACTTTGTGTATCTGGCTTTATGTAGGTACTGAGGAATTGAACCCAGTCCATCTGGCTTTACAAGCAAATGCCTAAACCACTGAGCTATCTCTGCAGCCCTCAAGTCAGGGTTTTGATGTGTGTTCTATGTGGATGCCCATCTTCACCATCTGATTAAATAACAATTCTCCTTGCCTCAGTTTCCCTTACTTGTTTTCTTGATGTAACCTTGCCAAATGCACTTTCCTCGCTACCAGTAAATACTCCTGTGGTAAAAGGTCTTGAACTATTTCTTTATAATTTAACTTTTCAGGCTTCTTTTTGCTTTCTAAAATATCTTTATTATCCATGATTATGGATATTACATTGTATAAGCAAATCTTCTGATGGCACCCCCATTTCCCACTTCTCTGTCCCCATCCACTGGGAATCCTCCTCAGTGGGCATACTGGATCAGTCCATGGGGTAGGGGGTTATGAATTGCTCTAGAGGTAGACAGTTCCCCCTTTTCTGTGTTGTTGCTGAGAGGGGCAATTTGTCTGGATATTCTCACCCACTATGGCTCTTACATTCTTTCTGCCCCCTATTCTGCTCAGTTCCCTGAGTCATGGTGGGTGACTTTTAAGTCTGCTTTATTGTTGAGATCTTAAGTGTCTCTGGACTTCTGCTTTGGGTTGTGTTGAATATCATTGGTGTCTGTCTGGTTGACCTTTTCTGGGTTATCTGACTTGCTGTGGTGATAGGTCTCTTGATTATCATGCCACTTTCTCATAGGTTTCATTTGGGACCTAGATAATAGGCCAGGGGTAGTTCATCTCCTGCCAGGATGTCAGCCATCACCCCATGGCTTGTTGGTGGAATTGGGTCCACAGCTCTCTGGCTGCCTTTTAAAAAACGCAAATAAAATCTCCATTGGAGAGTGATATCAGAATAGGTTAAATGAGAGATCATTGCTAATTTGACAAGATTCTCGCTTTTTACCACAACCATCTACCTATAGGCTTTAGGAAGAAAATAGTCATAAGCTAAGAGGTTGACTGACTAACTAGACTTGCTTTCTTGATTTCATCTAGTCACTTATAATTGTGTTAGGGTAAAACATATTCCCTTAAGTCTTTTTTTCAACGTGAAGATACTGCATGCTTGATACAGGATAGCTGTGTTTTACCTCACTACAGCACAAACCCGCATGTCAGGTTGTACAGTGCTAAAACTACAAAACATCTTCATCAGGAACCCCTTCAAATGACACCCAACTTCTCAACCTCAAGTTCACAGACTTCTTGTTTTAATTCTCACACATAGAGATATGTTTTCTTTCTCATCCCATCAATGAGAAAAAACTGACACATCCTGCAACAAAACTGTTCTTGACAGAAGTGAACTATTATATAACTGGAAATGTACTTTTAATCATCACTGGTAGAGACACAAGTCTACTAAAACACTGTGGCTTAGTCATAATATTATGAAGTCTTCCTCATCCTCAGTGTTATTGTCGTAATCCAATGGGTGTCAAGGATTATAATAGTGGATTCCAGCTGAAAGACCCCCTACACTCAGAGTCTGTGTGAGAGCAGCTACTTACATTGGATCCCAGAGCTAAGAGTTTGCTCTTAGCAGAAACAAGGTCACCAGAAGAATTTAAAGGCTATGACAGGCATATAGAGCTATAGAAATTTTTAAACATCACCCAAGTCCTAAGAAAATAAACAAAAATCCTCAATTTAATCACCATGTATTTAATTCAATTCCTCTTATCCAATATTCTGTAACTGAAAATTCATTTAAAAAATTAAGTGGAGGGCTGAAGAGATGGCTTAGCAGTCAAGGCGTTTGCCTGCAATGCAGAAGGACCTGAGTTTGATTTCCCAGTGCCCATGTAAAGCCAGATGCACAAGAGGGCTGGAGGCCCTGGCATGCTCATTCTCTCTCTCTCTCTCTCTCTCTCTCTCTCTCTCTCTCTCTCTCTCTCTCTCTCTCTCTCTCTCTCTCTTTCTCATAAATAAATAAAATATTTTTTAAAAATTAAGTGGAATTCCAAAAGACAAGAAAAACATTACCTACAAAATAAAATACCATTAGAGCCATACACGGATGACAATAAGAAGCATTAAAAGTAACTATGAATCCTATTTAAGAGTCTACCTTAAATATGAAATCCTAAGGGTTTGATGTTATAACAAAATAAAATAAACTGGATAATTTATTAATAATAAAATATTGTTTATCACAGCTATGGAAGTTGAGAAATTTAAACAAACACTTGACAAGTTTTGTGTTTATGCCTCCAAGATGTCCTCTTACTACTAACTCCATTGTATGTGGGGAAGAACATTCTCTCCAACACCGAGAAAGGAATGTAAGAGCCTACAGAGCTCCGTACCTAGCACTTCTATTAGGCACTGATGCTTTTGAAAAGGCACCATTTCTTTTTTTTTTTATTGTCCATAATGAGTTACAATATTTAGTGGGTAAATAATGAGTTGTTATCCCCAATTCCCAGCTGCCCTCTACTTATTGCCTGAAACTTCTTCCCTGTGGAGATGTTAACACATGACCATTCACATCAAACGGGGCATAAAAGACAGACCAAAGTACAAGTACAACAAAATCATTTTGGGTGAACCAAAAAAATGGGGTTACTTACAGAGCAAGGTGAGGGGTTACTTATGGGAACATGGATCCTTCAAGGCAGCTGTGACATCAAGACGTCTCAGGCCAGTGTGGATGATAATCTCCCCTTAGCTGCTAACATGGTGTCCCTGTCCCTTGATCTTTAAACCTCGATATGCATCATCTCTCCTTGACACCTCTGACACCTTGTGCAACATTGCAGAGGGGGCTGAGATCTCAGGGGAGGGTCTGATGACCTTCATCACATCCTTCCTTCTCTGCGGGAATGCCAATAGGTCCAAACTTGCCAGTCTCTCATGAGTGGTCTTGGATAAAGGTGGAAATAGATGTTTACTGCTTTCCATTCAGAGAGGTTTGCTATGCTCCACTACTAAATTGCATGAATTAATCATTGGGTGAATTTTGAATGGTGCCTATTCAAACTGTAACAAGGAACTAATAAGCGAGCTCAAAGATTCATCAATATTATATGTAATCCTTTTAATCAATTGTAGGGATCATTCCCTATGCCATTGGTGTTTTATTCAGAAAGTTCTTGCCTGTGCCTATATGTTGAAGTATGTATCCATGTTTTACTATAGCAAGGCCAGAGCTTCAGATCTTGTAACAGATATTTGATTCATTTTGAATTGATTTTTATTCAAGGTTGGAGATATGAAGAAAAATATAACAGAATGTGAAAATGTCCTTGCCAATTTATACATCACATAGAGGATTGGTATGTAGAGTATATATATATATTTGGCAATTAACTTTTACAATCTATATATAGTATATATATATATAATTTATATATAATATATATTATATAAATAATATATAATTTATACATATAATATATCATATATTATATGTATATAATGCAAAAGTTAAATGCCAAAGAAAATTACATAATCAATTTGAAGGATATTGAACTGAATAGACACTAAAACAAGAAACAACAGAAATGGCCAATCAATAAATATTTGAAAAAGTGTTCAATAACTTTAGCCATCAGGAAAATATATATTAAAATGGTTTGGTGATTCTTTCTCACTCTAGTAAGAATGACTAGTATCAAGAAAATGAATGGCGGGCTGGAGAGATGGCCCAGTGGTTAAGATGCTTGCCTCTAAGTCCTAAAAACTGGAGTTTGATTCCCCAGTATCCATGTAAAGCCAAATGCACAAGGTGGTGCTTGTGTCCAAAATTTGTTTCCAGTGGCTGGAGGCTCAGGTGTTCCCATTCTCTATCTGCTTCCCCTTCTGTTTCTCTCTCTCAAATAAATTTTAAAAAAGAAAATGAATGACACCAAATGTTGGCAAGGATGTGAAAAAGACAAACCCTTATACACTGCTTGCAGAAATATAAATGGTATAGTCACTATGGAAATCAATATGGATATTTCTCAAGCAACTGAAAATAGAACCACTATATGACCCAGTTGTAGAACTCCTGATATTAATCCAAAGGACGTTAAGTCCTACCACAAAGATATTTGCTTATCTGTGTCTACTGCTTCATTCCTCACAGTGGCCAAGGAGTGGGACCAGCCTAGATGTCCATCAACAGATGAATGGATAAGAAAATGCGGTTCATATGCACAATGGAATTTTATTCAGCCTTAAAAATTAAATCATGATATTTGCAAGAAAATGCATGGAACTAGAGATCATTATGTTACATGAAATAAGTATCAGTTGTTATGTTTCATATGCAGAAACTAGATTTAAATATGTGTGTATAGATACTGAACTAGAGGAGGGACCATGAGAAGGGATGAAGAACTCTTAAGGGAGAGGTCGTTAGGGAACCAGGAAGAGTGATGAATACATGCAGAGCTATTGTGGCCAACGGAAATGGATCAGCAAAAAGGGGACAGGGAGCCCTGGAAGGGAAGGGAAGAGTAAATAGGATCAACGTGTGTATGAAAATGCCATAGTGAATTGGGGATAACAACTCATTGTTTGCCCACTAAATAATGAAACTCATTATGGACAATAAAAAATAAATAAATAAATAAATAAATAAATAAATAAATAAATAAATAAATAAATAAATAAATAAAATAAAATGCCATAGTGAAACCTGTTACTTGTAGGCTAACTCTTACAAAATTAAAAAGATGAGTCAATAGAAATGATTCAATTTGAAATACAAAATATTTAAAAATGGGGGCTGGAGAAATGGCTCAGCGGTTAAAGTGCTTGCCTCCAGTGCCTAGGGCCCCAGGTTCAATTCCCCAGTACCCACGTAAGCCAGGCTACACAAGGTAGTGGGCCTGATGATGCTCTCTGTCTCTCTGTCTCTCTTTCTCTCTCTCTCCCTGCTGAAAATGAATAAATAAAATATTTTTAAATGTTTAAAAATTGAAATAAAAATTGGAGCTACTAAGAACTATGGAATGATTTCAAACAATTTATATACACGCTACTGAAGAGAATAGAATGTGATAAAAAAAAAACCTTTGAGTAATGATACCTTAAAACTTCGAAAAAATAAGAGTGACATCAAGTCAGAGATACATAAACCTTAGAGAGTACAAAGCAGTATAAGTTATCAAAAAAAAAAAACCCTCCATATTTGCAGATCATGATCAAAATGCAGAAAACCAAACCAAACTATTATCTTGAAAAAAAAAGTCTAGAACAAAGGTAATAAGTAAAATACACCTCGGAGTAAATGCTCCCTGATTAAAGATCTCATTAGAAGGTTAGCAGAAAATAACCCAGCAACATGTGAATCCCACAGTGCCAATAAGCATTGTCCCCAGTGTGTTGACAGGCATGGACTGGGCACCTCTGAGGAACCAATAAGCTTGGATATGAAACCCCTTTAAGCAGACAGCATCTGTTGCTTTTGGCTTTAGATTTATTTAAAGTTCAGGAATGACTCTGCAATAACTAACAGATTCTAAAAGCAAAAGACAATCAAAGTGATTTTCAGAAAGTGGAATACTACATATTCCTTGCAGTAATTAGTGCCCAGATCCAACTAAGGAGACTGATCAGGATACTACCTCGTGTTCTGGATATTCACATTTTTTCTGGCCAATGAAATTCTAATTATTAATGCCAACTTAACACTGGTGAACCTTGACAGTCCTTCTTTTGGAAGACAATATATTCCACCCACTTTGGTTTTAAAAATGGGGAAACCCTGAAAGAATTTAGCAAACCTTCTATTCATATGGGCAAAATCAAAGTTAAAATAGCAGCAGTGAAGAGGATACCTATCACCTGATTGGGGAGAGGAGGAGAGTTCATGGAAGGATCGCAGGGAATTAAATGATCAGCTGCAGCCCTGGAAGGCCAGAGGCTCCTATTTACAGCTCTTCTGTAACTTGGGAACAGATCCCAAAACTCCTGTGGACACCAACCCTGAAACCTGGAAGCCCCCTTGGAAATTTAATGTGCTGTTTCTGTTCAAGGATTTTTTTTTCCCTCCCTCAAATAAGTGACTCCATGTTTAATGAAGGGTTTTTTTAGGCCACTTTCACTTAAGTAGAGCACCTGAGGACACGTACTTCATAAGACAAGCTATGATCTCTGGGGATTTCTATGGGTTGTAAAAAAAAAAAAAAAAAGGAGAGTTTTAGAATGCTTAAAATCTAGCCTAAATACCCAGGACAGATCTAAGAAGTCTCTAGAGCCTTGTCATGCATTAGGAGCATGATTTCATTCTAGACCCTCCAAAACAAAATTCCACCAACTGGGAGGTGTTAATAGCAGAAAGGTACCCTCTCACATGTCTGGAGGCTGGAAGCCAGAGATTAAAGTGTGATGAGGCTGTAAGAAAATTATATTTCTCAGACTTCTCGTGACCTTGCAGGCGGCTATGTAATACTCACATGGTGTCCTTTCTGTAGGCATGCCTGGGTCCCAGGTGCTTCCTTTTATAGGAACACCACTTGGGCTGGATTGGGGCTTCTTCTACTCCATCTTTACTAGTATATTTATGACTTAATAAGGTCAAATGCTAATAGATTTGGGATGAGGATTTAGACATATGAATGTCAGGGGAAATACAATCCAGCCTGTAGCAAATCTTATTATTTGACTAAAAGAATCTTTTGGGCTGGAGAGATGGCTCAACGGTTAAGTGCGCTTGCCTGCGATGCCTGAGACCTGGGGTTCAATTCCCCAGTACCCACATAAAGCCAGATACACAAATCCCTGGCAGATGGAACTCACTCTGTAGCTCAGGCTGGCCTCAAACTAACGGGGGTCATCCTACATCAGCCCCCCTTTGTACTGGGACTAAAGGCATGTATGACTACACCTAGCTTGATATCGTTTTTTTTTTTTTTATTTTAGTTTATTTGTTTTCATGTATGTGGCAGAATCTCCTGCTGCTGTAAAAAAAATGCCAAGCTGGCCTGACTTGAGTGGCCAGAGAATGGAACCCAGAACAGCAACTTTGCAAGCAAGTGTTTTAACTTCTGAATCATCTCCCCAGGCCCTTAATACAGTCTTACAATACATTTTGAATCTGATAATGTAATCCTGGCCAGGGTGTCAATTTTTGAAATTATTTTAGCTAACCTTGTTCAATGAATATTCGTAGATATTTTATGATGAGCCTATCAATTTCATAACTGAAGTTTTAATTTGCACTGGATCTGCTTTATAGATCAGTTTGGAAGTGTAGATGTATTTACAACATTCTAATCTATGAAAATGGCTTTACCCATCATTTTAGGGCTTTAAAATAAAATTCAATCATATTTTAGTTTCTAGTATAGAGGTCCACAGGTTTCATTAAATTGACTTATTAGTGTTTGATATTTTCAGAAACCTTCATGAATCAGTTTAACGTTTAACGTAACTGTCTATGTATTTGTTCTTTACATGAAAAACTAAACGTGTTCACTTTGATTTGTATTAAGCAATGTTAAGTTCACTGAACAAGTTTTGTTTTAGCTATACATTCTCTCTCCATACCATTAAGAGTTTCCAAAGAGAGTTTTAGAACTTCCTGTTCAAAATATCTCTTGATTCTTATTTTTGCTTTACACCAATGAGTAGGACTGTTACACAGTTTTGAAGTAGGCATAGACATCTGGACTCAAAACCAAGGAGTAGCTTTGCAGTCTTCGTATAATGTGTCCTTGGTTTCATTGGTTGCTTTGCTTTTATGGATTAGTTGAAGGCGGTTTATTTCAGATGCTCATTTGATTATATTATTGATTATATATATCAAGACCTTTTGAATTATATGTTTTTTCTATATTGAGAAAAAATCTGTATTGTTTCTGCTTTTCATTAATTCATTAAGATAAACTCATAGATTTTCATGACGTGTTAACCTTTTGTGCATGTGTGTGCATAGTGTGTGTGGTGGAAGTGGTCAGGTGTGTTATATATTTTATCTACATTTTTGTGTAGAAATTTTTGTGTGGAAATTGTTCTGGGTAGGTTCAAAAGCAATTTAAGGTAAGCATTTATAAATAAAGACAGTAATTTTGAGAATTTGATGAAAGAGACCAATTCTTGTGAGGACACAGTTTAACAAAACTGAAACAAGAGTCTCTGAAAGATTTGAATAATCCTATATCTAGAAAAGATTAAACTCATAGTTTAAAAGACTCCTACACAGAAACCTCTAAGCCTACACTTAAAGGACTATTTAAGGAAAAAGAATTTGAGAATTGAATATAAGTCTTTCAAGTATTTCTTAAGATGAGACAAAAGCTGAAAGTCAAAGTCTGAGTATTAGAAAATAAACAGATATGAATAAATAAATAAAGTTTATAGGATCCACTCTATATATATGTATATGTATACATATATATTCACTTTTCCTCCTTTTAATTTTCTTATACATGGATAGTTTTGAAGAAACTGGTAAAGATATGAAATGACTTTCCCTTAAGAAATAAAAGAAGGATTTCTGAAAAATACTAGGTAAGTGGACATGGGCACTCGAGTTTTAGAATACAGTAGGGATTTGTATCTGTAGTTAAACTACTTTGAATATTACATATTTCCCATTCACAGCACTTGGTAATCTAGGTGACATTGAAGCTCGACATTTCCTTAACCAAAGATTGAGATCATGTCTGGAAGGAAGTACTTGTCCTTGTTAATTTTGGTTGCTGTGACCAAGATACCTCACCTTAAAATTTTCAACTAGAGGGAGAATTTATGATGGCCTCAATTTCAGAGGTGTTCAGTCCATTGTGGCAGGTTAGGGCATTGGAGAGGTCATCATATGATAGCCAAGGAGCAAAAAGAAAATTCTTCTGACCTCACAGACCATCTTCTTCCCCTTTAATGCGAACTGGGTCCTTAGTTTCTTGGGAGGTGTCCCATACTCTGGGTGGTTCTTTCTTCTTTGGTTAGTGTCTCTGGAAACTTTCACAGAAGCATCCAGTGGTGTGCTTGGTTGCTCCCTTGGACAGTTCTCAACGCAATCAACTTGCCATTCAAGGTTAAGCACCATACACATACACAGAGAGAGAGAGGGGGGGGGAGGGAGGGAGGGAAGAAAAAGAGAGAGAAAGTTGAAGATAAAAAAGGAAGACTCAGGGGAGAGGAAAATGAAGAAATATATAAACCAGGCACTGGAGGTATTGTGTAGGGAAATGCAGCAATAAAATAATCAGCAGAGACACTTAAGATCTCAACAATAAAGCAGACTTAAAACTCAACCACTATGACTAAGGGAACTGAGTGGAAGAGGAGGCTGAAAGAATGTAAGAGCCATGATGGGGGAGAATATCCAGAGACATCGCCCCCCTCAGAAACAATACACTAAGGGGGAAGAATGAAAAGAAATAACAAAAACTGGTTACGTCCGATGCAGTTCATAACACCTGGACTGGACAGATCCAGTATGCGCACCAAGGAGGGACCCCCGTGGGTAGGGGACAGAGAGGAGGGAAATGGGGACACCTTCACAAGATTTACTCATACAATGTATATACTTATTCATAATAAAGATATTTTTTTAAAAGGATCACTATTAGAAGGAGGTTGACAAGATTTCAGAATTGAAACAATTTCAGATGATCCTTGGTTGGCATACGGGTAACTTTGAGTAAAGGTAGAGTTATGAGGACAGAGGAGGTAATAAAAGTTAAAGTCTGATATGTGAGATGGTCATCCACTTGGTGGCTGAGCGCCTCATGGTGGATTGAATAATCAGAAACACTCTGTGTTTCAGTCTACCTTCCAGAAGGTATAGGCATTTGCTGGACAAGGCATTAGGTAAGTGTGGCCTCTGGGAGGACTGGAGCTTCTCTTGTGAGGAGGCGTAGGACAGGCTTTCACTTGGAGAATGATTAGACGTGCTCAGTGACTCCAGACCACTGAATTAGTACAAAATGCTGAGACTTTGAAAAGTACTATTTTTAGACTTATCTAGAACTATTATATCAGTGTAAGAATATATATCCTTAATAAATATTTTAGCTTATGCTTATGACCATCCATGAGTAGAAATTGTTAGGGGTGTAGCAGTTACTCTCTCATCGATGGGACAAAACACCTGCCCAAAAGTGACTTGAAAGAAGGAAAGAGTTTATGTCTGCTTACAGTTCCAAGGGGAAGCTTGTCATTGCAGAGGAATCATGGTCAATGCAAATTTCCAAGCAGACACATCTCCACAGCCTAAGTAAGGAAGTATTCTAGATTCATCCAGAAATAGTGACTTCTCATTTATTGACCTAGGAGCTGCCTCATTCTAGACATTTGAAGCAGCAGCTTTTCTATGTGCAGGCCCTGTGTCCATGGTATTATTCTTGTTCTAGAAGGTTCTAGAACCTATGCTACAAGGGCAGAACACCACAGCCGTATCAAGAAAGCAGTGCTGAGATCATAACATCTGTTTATTTTACTTTGTTACTTGGGGGGAGGGCGGAAGCTCTAAGCAGAATCCTCAAGTTGTAATGAGAGTATAGAAAAGACATTGAATTTGAGTTTTGTAAAGCCAGGAGAATTTAAGGAAGACTATGTTGAAATCATGACTCCGTTTCCCTCTGAATGTAACCTTGTCTGTAGAGAGGTTATAGAGTTGATCAAAGTAAAGCGAGGTCATGAGGTTGAGACCTAATGCAATATTGTTATTCTACTTATGAAAAAGGAAATTTGGATATGGTTGAAAGCATTCACCGAGCCATGATGACGTGAAGCCCCACAGGGCAAGGTGTGCATCTTCATACCAAGAAGGTAGACCTGGGTCCATCACTCTAAACAGGCTTCGCATCTTGATCTCAGATTTCCACTCTCCAGACTTTGTGACAATAACTATCTGTTGTTAAAGCTACTCCTCTGGGACACTTTGTTGTGTAAAACCTGAGCAAGCCAACATTTTAACACTTCATTAATACAAAAAATGTGCAATGGGGTGAGAGCAGGCTTCCATTTACTTGGCCTGTGAATTTCAGTGTCCAGAGTGGTAGTTGATCAGAATTAGTGCCATGTTCTTGTATTTCTTTGCTAATGCTGAGGGATAGAAGTGGGGTATTTGAATTTACAATAAATAAAATGGAAAGGCTTATAACTGTGAGGTTCCCATCACAACTTGCCTTACAGAGACTAGCAATCTATAACCCTCAATGGTGATAAGCAATGCATACCACAATTCTATATACATTCGCATTGATTGTGCTATGCTACAATCAATAGTTCTTGGAAAAATCACTCAATGAATCTGGCCAAGTGGTCCTGTCTAGGCTCATTGTGTAGCAACCAGCCTTGTGATTTGCAGACACTGAGGGATAACTTCTATACAAGTCCTTCTGATTCCTGTACTGAGAGGCTACACCATTTAACATACATTCTACTTTGTGTTGAATCAATAGGATGTATTTATTATCTGGAAATGTCTACCTTTCAAGATCTAAATCACAGACTTGGTGAGCTCCGTTTCTGTGCATTTTGCTTCTTGTTTCTGGAAGCTTCTGCTCAGTGCTGGTCTTGCTGAACTTAACAAGATTCATACCTTGTACCTTTCCAATATATGCTCTGAAAAAGTGCTTACCTCTACCACCTGATGTCTGGTGCAGTGATGGGTGGGATACATAGCCTGATTTGGCTGTTGATGGGTATTCAGAAAAATGTGCTATAATAACTGAAAAAAAATCCTTTAAATTTTAAACAAGTGAACAAGTGAAAACAATGCTAGGGCAGGAGAGATGGCTCAGTGATTAAAAAGGCATTTGCTTGCAAAGCCTGACAACCTGAGTTCAGTTCCCCAGTGTCCATGTAAAACCAGATGCACAGAGTGACGCATGTGTCTGGAGTTCATTTGCAGTGGCTGGAGGCCCTGGTACACCTGTTAATTTTCTTGCATTCTCTCTGCTTGCAAATAATAAATAAAATTTTATTTTAAAAAATAACAATAAAGAAAACTCTTGGGCATGGTGGTGCATGCCTTTAAACCCAGCACTCGGGAGGCAGAGGTAGGAGGATTGCCATGAGTTCAAGGCCACCCAGAGACTACATAGTAAATTCCAGGTCAGCCTGGACTAGAGCGAGACCCTAACTCGAAAAAAAAAAAACTTTCAAAAAATTTTTAAAAAGGGCTAGAGAGATTGCTCAGTGGTTAGGGCACTTGCCTCTAGTGCCTAAGGCCCCAGATTCAATTCCCCAGTACCCACATAAGCCAGACCCACAAGGTGGTGGCCCTGGTGTGCGTTCTCTCTCTCTCTCTCTCTCTCTCTCTCTCTCTCTCTCTCTCTCTCTCTGCTTGAAAATGAATATTATATATATATATAAATATATATATATATATATATATATATATATATAAAACTCTTTAGTGGTTCCTTTTTTCCCTATGTCACACAAGAAGCTACAGTATTCTGGCATTCCTTCATGTTTTACATAAATTCTAAAATACCAGAGTGCATGCTCATGCATTTGAAAAGTGTGCTCAGAAGAAGAAAGATTTTTTTTAAATTTTTTTTAGACAAAGTAGCCAGGACTGTTAAACACATCAATAAAGAAACATTGTAATTAAATTCTAGAGAAATGTCAGGCTGAAAGGTTTGGAAATTATTAATTTATATAATAACCTTGTGTTAAAGGATTTTAAGCATGAAGTAACTGGCTTGATTTCTGTTTTATGAATTTCTAAAGATCACTCTAATGGCAGGGGGTCATTGGGGATACCAGACTATAGGAGACATTTACAATAATCTAAGTGAGAGCCAACAAAGGATGATGGCTGTGTCCAAACCAAGGACCATAGGCCTGAGAGAGGGTTCCATGGTTTAAGTGCACTTTCTATGCAAGCATAAAGACCTGAGAGATCTCTTGAGTTTGCTTCTCAGGACCCATATAATCAGCTGACCACATGCACCTGTAACTCCAGTCCCTCAGTGGAGCAGAGACCCAGGAATGAAGGGAGATGAAGAATAAAAATAGCGCTCGCTTCGGTACCATATATACTAAAATTGGATTGATACAGAGAAGATCAGTATGGCCCCTGGGCTGGAGAGATTGCTCAACAGTTAAGGCACTTGCCTACAAACCCTAACAACCCGAGTTCAAGTCCCCAGTACCCACATAAAGCCAGATGGAGCAGGACACCTGGAATTTGATTCTATAACACACCACATTATAGGTGAGCACATGGGATGCCTCATGGGCACATACATGTAAGTATGCCACGCACATACATTACATACACACACACACACTAGATTGCATGCATACACACATTACACTGCATACATTCACACACACGCAGAGACAGGCAACAAAAAGACAAAAATCAATGGCCATAAAAAAGAATGAAAGTGAATGAACCAAGAAGAAGTGATAGTATTTGATTACTAATGGGCACTATGGTGCTCAGTTGTAAACTTACAGCATCAGACAGACCTGGGTTAAAATACCGGTTCTCCCACTGATTACCTGTGTGAACCTGAATCTGTCACTAAATACTTTGACTCAATTTCCTCATGGGAAAACAAAAAGTTCACACCTCCTGCAGTGGTTATACAGACAAATAAGATACTGTACTAAAGACATCCCAAGTGCCAGGTACAGAAGGAAAAGTCCATCAACTCTGCTACTAATCAGAGAGGAAAAATGTAAGAATGGCTGCTCTAGATTTGACTAGAATCCTTCCAGAAAGATCTCAGAGCTTAGCACTGAGCTGCGTGAGAATCCGTGATTCAA
Source organism: Zapus hudsonius (assembly GCA_004024765.1). Taxonomy (NCBI): domain Eukaryota; kingdom Metazoa; phylum Chordata; class Mammalia; order Rodentia; family Dipodidae; genus Zapus; species Zapus hudsonius. The sequence continues at coordinate 29,345 of PVHP010019942.1, forward strand.
TGATTAGCAGCAAATATGAATTCTATGGCAGATAAAGGAGTGATTTACAGAGCAGTTTTTATTGCTTTTAGGATTGGCCTATAGAGGCAGAGTCTCTGATTGCAAACCTCACTCTAGGCAGCCTGATGAATTGATCTTGGTAGAGTTCTAGAAGAGATTTGATTCCAAGGCCCAGTAATCGATCCGAGATTGGACTGGTTGTTCAAGCAAGGCTCTCTCTCCAGCCCCAGGCCATGCCCTTGTCAGGGCAATCCAGCTCATCCCCAGTGGGAGGCACTTGGTTGTTCATTATGCCTCCCTGGAAGCATGGTAACCATGGCAATGATCATCCGATGACACAGCCCATCCATGCTGACCTCTTGACCATCCATAGTGAAAACCACAATTCCTTCCTGGCTGAATGTTTTAAACACTGGTTAGAGCATTCAGTCAAGGGAAAATTCCACTCATTCGTGATAATAGCTTCCGATTATCAAAACAAGATACAAATGACAAAATATTATTCTAACATAATTTGGAACAAAATACACTCAGTCCTTCATCTCAAAGAACAGGAACGTTTTATCAATGCCTGTATTATTCAGGGTTTTGGGGTACCTGTTATTATTGGGTTTTTGTTTTGTTTTGTGTTTTGCTGCATGGAGAAAATAATGTGTTTGTAAGAGGAACATAAGAAACAAAAGGAAGTAAGGAAAATTGAATGATAGTTTAATTAAATTTCATGCGTCTTCCAGTTATTGTGCCTAATTTTCAAAAGAAATTTCATTTATTATTAATTTTAAAATGAAAATGGAAGCAGAAGATATTTCAAATGACTTAGCCAATACAGGATGCCTTTCAAGGTCCATGTAGATATTTTAAATCTTTTTTTTTTTCCCTACTGATTTTTGTTCCTTGCTGGGAACTGATTGCATTGCTCTACTTACAACTTGATTTGTGAATTTACAGATCAAAAAGAAAGGAGCTCCGGTGTCAAGGGAGAAACAAGAGGCCTGTCTGTTCTCACACTCACATCTGCTACAATCTCTGGAGCCCTTTGGAAGCTTTTACTCATTTTTGCAATTGGACAGTAGCCATGTGTTTGCAGGGCTGATATGAGCATTCATTACAACTATATCAAATATTTCACAAGACAGAAGTCTATATCAAACTATATATACCAAATACCTTATTGACACGAGTACCCAATCAATATTCAATTCTCTCTCACTTAAGTTCTGACATCAAGTTCCAGAAATGAGCAGTGTATACAGAGATTAGAAGCATACAGATGAGTCTCTGACCATACCACCCTGAACACGCACGATCTTCTCTGATCTCGGAAGCTAAGCAGGGTCAGGCCTGGGTAGTAGGTGGATGGGAGAATCTCACAGATGACTATAGAGAATAGAAACCTAAGGATGGATTCCCTTCATTTTTCTATATCAGAGAAGAAAAACATTGAACTTGAGCTGTTGGAAGTCCTGTGTTAGGTCCATAGGTTATATGAAGGTACCCAATATGACCAAGTTGAAAGTCTAAATCCTGCTTTCCAAGTCTCTATGTAAATGAAACACATTATCTAAGTTTATAACTCTGCGTTTCATCAAGGAAAGAAATGAAAACCCTCTACTCTTGATTGGTGTGGCTCAATTAAATCTCAATCCTGGTTGAGAAAGAGAGAGTAAAACCAACTTCCCTCAAGGAAGAGACTGTGCAACTCACAGGATGCTGAAATATTCAAGTCCATACAGGCAAAATCATTCATGTGTTAGAAAATAGATCACACACACACACACACACACACACACACACACACACACACACACGGCTTTCCATGTGTGTCCAGGGGTCTCTAAGCGTCATATCTATCCCTTGACATGTGACACTGTGAAATGCTATGAGTCAATAAATAAAGCTCATT
>PVHP010019943.1:0-31252 GCA_004024765.1 Zapus hudsonius
GATTGATGGTGCCCTGTTTGTTTTAAATCTTGTATTGGTCAATCTGTTTTTGCTGTGCCTCATGTTTTGCAGTGTGAATGTTCTGTGCCATTACGGGTTTATTTTTGGTATTATGGCTCAGTTAAAAGCTGTGGGGACTTAAGAGTTGAGCTGAACACATTGTATTTGCATCATGTATGATTATTAGTTTGTGGGGGCCTGGATCGGATTGTCATGGTTTAATCCAGGTGTCCCCCACAAACAAATGAATATGTTCTGATAGATTGATCCTCAGCTAATGGCAATTCGGGAATTAGAATCTCACTAGAGCTATGTTGTTGGGGTGGGCTTATGGGGGTTATAAGCCAGCTCCCCCTTGCCAGCATTTGGCACACCTTCCTGCTGCTGATTGCAGTGCTGTGGCAGAGGTGATGTCCAGCCCTCTGCTCATGCCATCATCTTCCCTGCCAGGATGGAGTCTCCCCTTGAGTCCATAAGCCTAATAAATCCATTCCTCCACAAGCCGCCTTTGCTTGGGTTCTTTCTGCGCAGCAACTACAAAGCTGACCGCAACACCAATGTTCTTATTTACTTCTACTGGGTTCTGTCTGCTGATAGGATCACAGAGTGATGACCAAAACTTCAGCATCTGATCTTCGGAGTCCATTTCTTAAAACATATTTGTGTGTGTGTGTGTGTGTGTGTGTGTGTGTGTGTGTGTGTGTGTGTGTGTGTGTGTGTGTATGGGCATGCCAGGGTCTCTAGCCACTGCAAACGAACACCAAACTCATTGATGTGTTTTTGTGTCTGGCTTTATATGGGTGCTAGGGAATTGAACCTGGGCCAGTAGGATTTGTGAGCAAATGCCTTTAACCACTGGGCCATTTCCCCAACCCTACACTTTTGAACCAAAGTATGACACTGCATATAATATGTTTGGATTTTTTTTTGTAAATTATGTGGAAACAGTGTTTTACAGTTTGAATTTCTCTATGGTCAATGTTGCATTCCTGCAATAAATCATACATAATTGTAGTTCATAATCTTTTCATGTGGTATTCCATTTGATATTCTATTTTGCTGAAAATTTTTTGTCATTATCTTTTCTAGTCTGTAGTTTGGTTGTCATTTGCATGACTAGTTTTAAGAGCATTTGAATCATTTCTTGGAAGTTCAGAGATGAGAACCTGGCTATTTCTCTAACTGATGTTCATTTCTTTGTGACATTGAGCTTTCCTCTTGAAGTTTTTAGTATTCTTTTGTTCTTGGAGTTTTGCCAGTTTGAATATAATGTGACATGGGAGTCATTTGTTGGTCAAATCTGTTTTGGTTTTTTTGAGATTTGTTGTAGTTGCTTTTCATTGCTGGGAAAAAGCACCCAATGAAAAGCAGGTGACTCGGAGGAAAGTATTTATTTGGTTTATAGTCTCCAGGGGAAGCTCGCTGATTACAGAGGAAAACATGGCATGAGCAGAGCTTGTACGTCACCTCTGCCACAGGAGATGGAAATCAGCAGCAATAGAGAGCGAAACTCTGGCAAGGGGAGCTGGATATAACACCTTAAGCCTGCCCCAAGAAACAGACCTGCAGCAAGGCTTCACCTGTCACATTGCCACCAGCTGAATACCAAGCATTTAGAGTACATGAGTTTATTGGGGAAATTGAAGCCACCATTGTCTTCTATTTTGGAATATCCATCGTCCTTTTTGTTTGTCTGTTAAGGTATAGACTCACTATAGCCCAGGCTTACCAGGAACATACTCTTTAGTCCAAGGCTGTCTAACTCTCAGTGTCCTCCTACCTCTTTGCCTTGCAGGTGTGGTTGTTCAATGCTTGGTGCATCACCAGGGTGCGGTGGCACATGCATGTGAAAGGATTGCCATTTCTAATATGTTTTTTAAAACATTTATTTATTTGCAAGCAGAGAGAGATAAGAGACAGAGAGAATGAGTACACCAGGGCTTCCAGCTGCTGCAAAGGAACTCCAGATATATGCACCACTTTGTGCATCTGACTTTATGTGGGTACTGGGGAATCGAACTTGGGTCATTAGGCTCTATAGGCAAGTTCCTTAACTACTGAGCCATTTCTCTTGCCCTCATATGTTGTTAACTTTTTCATCTACCTGGATTATTTTCAAAGAATCAGTGTTTGTTCTCAGTTATTTTTTCTCTGTTTGATCATTTCAGCTATGGAGTCTCTTTAATTTTTACTTTCTTTCCTTTTATGAATTGAGATCATCTCCTATACAATTTGTGGCTGATTTTTTTTGGTCAGGGCCACTCTCTCCTTGTTCAATATATACTAAGTATCATGAATTGTCTGTTTTTCTTATTTTCTTTCTTTCCTTTCTTTCTTTCTCTCTCTCTCTCTCTCTTCCTTTTTCTTTTGGTTTTTCAAGGTAGGGTCTTGCTCTAACCCAGTTTGACCTGGAATTCACTATGTAATCTCAAGCTGGCGTCTAACTCACGGAGATCCTCCTACCTCTGCCTCCCAAGTGCTGGGATTAAAGGTGTGGGCCACTCCCCCGCCATGAGTTGTTTTTCTAATTTCATCATGTTCTGTCTCCTTTTGTCTTCTGGTTAAACATTCTTAAAATATTTATGTTGGATCATTTCTTGTGCAGCTTAATGTACATGAAGAAAATATTCCAGTTAGTGAAGAATGAGCATGCAGGCTCTCTCTAATGGAAATTTCTTTTTTAAAAAATATTTTATTTATTTATTTGAGAGAGAGGAAGAGGCAGACAGAGAGAAAGAGAGAATGGGCTTGCCAGGGCCTCCAGCCACTGCAAATGAACTCCAGTCACATGGGCCCTCTTGTGCATCTGGCTTTACATGAGCACTGGGGACTTGAACTCAGGTCCTTCTGCATTGCAGGCAAACGCCTTAACCGCTAAGCCATCTCTTCAGCCCTCTAATGGAAATTTCTTATTCACTCACCAGAACACTGTTCTGGACATGGATTGTCAGTGAGCCTGATATACCACTTTGGCAGTTTTATATAATTATTTCTGACTTACAGGGCACTGCATAGTCAAACCTGAGTTGATCTTGAAGTTGGAGCATGGATTTAGCCCACAGACCATAGCTGAGGCCTCAGTCCAGAACATCTCAGGTCAGTGAATGCATACTGGGCAAGGGATGTGTTGCAGTTTGAATGTAAAACCTCACCCATAGGCTCATGTGTTTAAATAACTGGGCCCCAGCAAAGTGGTTCTGCTTGGGAGTGTTTGGAACCTTTAAGAAGTGGAGTCTTGCCAGTGTGGTGCTGCTCAGTGGTCAGGAGAATTATGAGGGCTCACTGGTCAGTTAGTCTGACCAAATATGGCAGCTCCAAGTTCAGTGAGAAACTCTGCCTCAAGGAAACACATGGAAGAGTGAATGGAAGAAGGTACCTGACAATCTCCTCTTGCTTCCGCACAAGGCCCTAAGTTTGTTAGTTTTTATCTTCACATTTCTGTATCTGGATGTTCTTTGTATGGTTACTGTTGTTTCAGTTATTTCTGTTTCACTTCTATATCTGGTTGGTTAGTTGGTGTTGCTGTTAGTGGAGTTAGCTTTCTCTTCTGTGAGAAAATTCTTTTATTTATTTGGTTTTTCGAGATAGGGTCTCTAGCCCAGGCTGACCTGGAATTCACTATGTAGTCTCATGTTAGCCTCGAACTCATGGTGATCCTCCTACCTCTGCCTCCCGAGTGCTGGGGTTAAAGGTGTGCGCCACCATACCCCGCTGAGAAGATTCTTGATTAATACACGAGGAGTTTCCTATCTACATACTTGCACAAATTATCTGTAAGGAAAATCAATACTTATTGCAAAATACACAAAATGTGATAACTTCCAATAGGTTATAGCTCCCCAATAACTGATTCAATGGTATAGAAATAGAAGAAATTCACAGCGCTAAGTTCTGTAGTAAAGATTTTGTAATAGTCACTGACCTGAAAGATTTCTCACATAAATCAATGGTTAATTTAAAGTTTCCACGAGAAATATATTATCTTAGATAGTAACTTCAATGAAGAGAGATTCTGCACTCCAAGGCAGGACTTTTTTTTTTTTTCAAGGTAGGGTCTCGCTCTAGTCCAGGCTGAACTGGAATTCACTCTGTAGTCTCAGGGTGGCCTTGAACTCACGGTGATCCTCCTACCTCTGCCTCCCGAGTGCTGGGATTAAAGGCGTGCGCCACCACACCCGGCTTGAAGAGAGATTCTGAATAAAAGCACAACTAAAATTTTGGAAGAGAAAAGTTCTTTAAAAAAAAAAAAAAGCCGGGGACATGTGGATACACGATACACATCTGCTCACGTCTGTGTCCGGAGAGCAGAGAGCATACTTTGCCGGCCACACCCTGCATCTACCCCTAGCTCTGTGGAACCGCCCTGAGACAGCAGAGCAGCGGCCCGGAGCTGCAGCTTCCAACCGGCTTCTCTCTCTCTGGTGGCTGACGGCACCACTCCGGAGGAGAAACCACAACAGGCTCAGGGACCATCGTGGAAGAGGCAGCAGAAACAATGCAAGAGCCAAAGGAAGGAAAAGAGTGCTTACAATACTGCCTTCCAGAGCCGGGCATGGTGGCGCAGGTCTTTAATCCCAGCACTCAGGAGGCAGAGGTAGGAGGATCACCATGAGTTCAACGCCAGCCTGAGACTACATAGTGAATTCCAGGTCAGCCTGGACTAGAGCAAGACCCTACCTCTAAAAACAAAAACAAAAAAACAAAAAAAGCAACATTCAGGCTGGAAAGATGGTTCAGCATTTAAGGTGCTTGCCCGAAAAGCCTAGCAACCTGGGTTTGATTCTCAGTACCCATGTAAAACCAGATTTACAAAGTGGTGCTTGCATTTGAAGTAAGTTTGCTGTGGGTAGAGGCCCTGTCATGTCCATTCTTTCTCTGTCTATCTGTGCTTGCAAATAAATAAAATTAAAAATGAAAAACACATTCTTTGGAAAACAGCAGTGTTTATTCAGGATTATAAACAGGTGCAGAGATACTGTATTAGCTTGTGGGCCTACCATTGTATTCAAGGGTAAACATGAGGTATATATAAAAATGCAGTATGATTCAACACCATAATGAAGAGCCATATTGTTCATAGAAACATGGATGAAAGTGTACCTTATCATGTTAAGTAATCAGAGTCAGGATGACAACTGCTACATGTTTTCTTTGCAGAATATAGATTTAAACTCAAAGTCATTTAGAATTGAGTGGATTTGAGAAGTGAATCAGCTGGTAAGAGGACAAAAAAGAATTTAAAGTGGGCATGAATCTTATCAAATTATGGCCTATACATAGCATGCAAATGATATTCATCATTTTGTAAGATATATAGTAAAGGAGACATTCAAGCCTGGCATGGTGGCACACACCTTTAATCCCAGCACTTGGGAGGCAGAGGTGGGAGGATCGCCCTGACTTCCAGGCTACCCTGAGACTACATAGTGAATTCCAGGGCAGCCTGGGCTAGAGCAAGACTACCTCAAAAAACAAACAAAAAGAGACATTCAAATATTTCATATAGAGCTGGACGTGGTGGCACTCGCCTTTAATCCTAGCACTCAGAGGCAGAGGTAGGAGGACCACCAAGAGTTCAAGGCCACCCTGAGACTGCATAGTGAATTCTAGGTCAGTCTGAGCTACAGTGAGACCCTACCTTTAAAAAACAAAACAAATTTTTTTCATATAACTTTTCTTAGCTATGGACAGGTAAATATCATTCTATGCATTTATATAATAAAATTTTCTTAGCTATTTCATTTTCTTGTGTATGTGTGGGGTATGTGTGATGCATTCATGTGTGTGGGCAGATGTGCATGCCCCCTATGTGTCTGTGTTGAGGCCAGAGGAAAATGTCAGGTGTTCTTTTATCACTCATCCATATATTTCTTTCTATGAGATGGGATCTCTTCCTCGACCCCAAGCTGTTCTCTGACACTCAGCCCCAGCAGGCTGATCTCTGTCCCCATGAGTTAGGGTTACAGATGTGTGTAGCCATGCCCAGTCAAAAAAATTATTTGTTAGAGCCAGGTTGGTGGTGCATGCCTTTAGTCCTAGTACTCGGGAGGCAGAGGTAGGAGGATTGCTATGGGTTCGAGGCCCCCCTGAGACTACATAGTGAATTCTAGGTCAGTCTGGGGGCTAGAGTGATACCCTACCTCGAAACACCAAAAAAAAAATTTTTTTTGCAGAGGTGTATGTGTGTGTTTACACATGTGCATGTTTGTAGACATGCTAGGGTCTCTTTTTGTTGCAAATGAATGCCAGATGCACCATCGTTTGAATTCTGCTTATGTGTGTGGCTTGGGAATTGATCTCAGGCTGTCAGAATTTGCAAGTTAAGCACCTTTATCCACTGAGCCATCTTCCAAGTCTCATGGCTAGCTTTTTATGTGGTTTCTCAGGAGCCAAACATAGCAGTCTCTGGCCCAAGAGGTCTTCAGGCTTAAGTGGCAAGTGCTTTTAACCACTGAGCCATCTCCCCAACACTGGTATTTTACTATTTCATTATTAATGAAAATGTTTATTGCTATTCTATTTTATTTTTTTCATGATAGTGTTCACTGTAGCCCAGGCTGACCTGGAACTCACTCCGTAGTTGCAGGCTGGCCTTGAAAACACAGTGATCTTCATGCCTCTGGAGTGCTGGTTTAAAGGCGTGCACTATCATACCTGGCTTGTTTATTGCTATTTTATAAAAACACATATAGGTCCAGGCGGCAAATGAGCTATGAGAAAGATAAGTTGAATTAAAGCATTTTGGGCAAGCAATCTTCTATTTTGGATGAAAGATTATTTGCATTACCTGTGTGGGATCCTACAGGTGTTACTCAGGATAATGTAAATAAATTTCAACACATGTATGGTAATTTTTTGTAACCTATATTATTATTCAAGAAAGAATATATGATGATAGATGCATCATACAAATAGGCAGTACAAGCAAATTGTTCTATTTCATATGTGAATGAAGTGTGCTATAAGATTGCAATAAATATATAGGAAATACTAGAGAAATGCAAGAAGTGGGAAATGGCAAGTAAAAATTAGTGTGCAGGAACCCTCAGCTGAGCAGCAGGCAAATTATTTTTTTTCCATGTTTCAGTAAAACAGCAATAGAGACATGGTTTAGAAGTTCAAGATATTATTAATATAATGTTTCCTATTCAGGAATGTATTGTACACTTATCATAAGTCAGTATTTTTAAACTCACATAAGGAATAACTTCATTTTTGTTTTTGAATTCCATAAAAATGCATTCATATGCAGTGATACTTCTAATATCATTTTAGATGTGTATAATGTGCGTGCCCTGATTGAGATGAGCCAGGACGACCAAGAGAGACATTCATGGCAAGTGGGATTCACCAACATCTATACTTCAAATGAAGAGAATACTGAAGTACGTAAAATCTTTAATGAGTCCAAATTATACTTCACAGATAAGGAATGGTAATGACTCAGGAAGATTCTTTAGTAGCTTATCCTTGGCAGGGTGTACCACTTCCCCATAATAAGCCTGTAAGATGTAGGCTGAAGAAAATCATTATTTTAGTGTAGTTGGAAATTCTCTCTAACACCCTGAGCTTCTGAGTCTCCATAATGTGATTCAAAGTTCATGGTATTAAATTCAGTATATTTTGCCATAGATAGACTGTACCAGCTCATAGTGAGCCTGATAAGGTTCAGGCTACAGAAAACCTTATTGGCCGGGTGTGGTGGCACATGCCTTTAATCCCAGCACTTGGGAGGCAGAGGTGGGAGAATCACTGTGAGTTCAAGGCTAGCCTGAGACTCCAGTGAATTCCAGGTCAGCCTGAGCTAGAGTGAGACCCTACCACAAAAAAAAAAAAGAAAACCTTATTGTTGTAGTGTAGTTGGGAATCCTCTCAAACACTTTCAGCATTCAGGAAGTGGAAAAGGAAGGGTGTTGCAAGGGGACTATGGTCCTGATGTATTGTCTATGTATATGGAATTTGCCAATAAAAAGTTAAAAAATATAACCATAAAAACAAAAAATACTAGCTCATAAAACATCAGAAAGCACATGCTAGTAAAAAGTACACTCATATAAGTATAAAATGAGCTCTTTTGTTTCAAGGTTCAACAGAAAAACCACCGAGGAACAAAATTGTGTAAAAGGAAAGCATGTGTGAAACCATCTTACCAGAAGCCACAGAGGAGGAAGAACAAGACATCTCAGATATATGAAGAAACCTACAAATGTAAGGAATGTAGAAAAGCTTTCAATAATAGGACAGCTCTCACTAAACACTACAGAAGAAATCATAGTAGAGAGAAGCCTCATGACTGTAAAGAATGTGGCAAAGCGTTCTACTGGAAGTCAGACCTTGTTGCACACTTGAAAATTCATAAAAAAGAGATGATCTATGAGTGTAAAGAGTGCAAGAAAACTTTCTACCGCATGTCACATCTCAATGTACATAAGAGATGCCATTCCGATAAGAAGTATTATGAATGTCAAGAGTGTGGGAAAGGTTTCAAGTATAAGTCAGGTCTCACTCAACATCAGAAAAGTCATAGAGGTGAAAAGCCTTACAAATGTAAAGAATGTGGGAAAACCTACTGCCGCAAGATAAAGCTCACAGAACACGAAAGAACTCATACAGGGGAGAAGCCTTATGAATGTGAAGAATGTGGGAAAGCTTTCTACAGCAAATCATACTTTACTTTTCATCAGAAAACTCATACAGGGGAGAAGCCATATGAGTGTCAAGAGTGCCCAAAAGCTTTCTACCTTATGTCAGAACTCACTGTGCATCAAAGAACTCATACAGGTGAGAAGCCTTACGAATGTCAAGAGTGCCCGAAAGCTTTCTACTCTAAGTCACAACTCACTGTACACCAGAGATCTCATGCAGGCAAGAAACAAAGAATGCAGGAAAGCTTTCAACTTGAAGTCACAAGTCATCCAACATCAGAGCAGTCATCCAAGTGAGACTCCTTATGAATGAAAGACATCGAAAAGCTTCTTGTGTAAGTTATACCACATGCAACATCCGATAATTCATATATTGAGTAAAGAAAACAGGTATTTAGTTTCAGAGATCCCATGTATAAAAATGTCTGCTGTAAACTTTGTCCCCTCTTTCCCATTTCCTTTAAGTTGAACCCCTTCTTTCCAAGTAGTTTCTGCTTCTTTTTTTTTTTTTTAGCTCTTTCATCCATAACAGGACACTGTCCTTAAATTGAGACAGAGTCACTTATTGTAGTGTAGACAGTAGTCAGTGAGTCCTGTGGATCCTCTGTTCTCTGACTCTACCACTGACCCTGTAGGTTCACACTACTACACCCAGCTTTTTTAAAGATGGTATTTGGGGCTCAAACTCAGCTCCTCATGTTTTACTCAGCACACTCTTTAGCCATTGAGCCATGTCCTCATCCCAACCATACAAAGTTTTACACAGTATATTTATGTGAGAAAAGCATTTCAAATTATGTAACTTGATGTAAATTTTTAAGAGGAATTGCTATCCACCGTATTGGAGGTTAAAGTAGTCAACTATGTCCTAATAAACATGGTGATATTTCCAATCATTATGTATTATCATCTTCTTTCTTAGGGCATTTTTGTATTTATGTGTATTCTTTTGTATGCAAATGTACATACACATGTAAACACAAGCCAAAACCAACATCATGTGTCTTCCTCTCTCCCCTCCCCCTTTTTTCTTTTCTTTCTTCCTTTTCTTCTTCCTCCTCTTCTTTCTTCTCCTCCTCCTCCTCCTCTTCCTTCTTTCTGCTGCTGCTGTAGGGTCTAGGGTCTCACTCTAGTCCAGGCTGACCTGGAATTCACTCTGTAGTCCCAGGCTGGCCTTGAACTCACAGAAATCCCCCTACATCTGCTTGTTATGTGCTGGGATTAAAGGCATATGCCACCAAGCCTAATGCTCTTCCTCCATCCCCCACCTTGGTTATTTGAGGTAGGGTCTTGCTCTAGCCTTGGCTGACCTGGAATTCACTATATAGTCTCAGGGTAACTTCCAACTCATGGTGATCCTCTTATCTCTGCTTCCTGAGTGCCTGGCTTCTCCCTTACTTTAAAAAAAAAAACTTATTTTTAAGAGAGAGAGAGAAGAGGAGGGGAGAGAGAGAAAGAGAAAGAGAGAGAGAGTGCTTTCATTAGGGCCTCTAACCACTGCAACCAAACTCCAGATACATGCATTGATTTGTGCAGATGGCTTACGTGGGTACTGGGGAATTGAACCTGGGTCATTAGACTTTTCAGGCAAGGGCCTTAACTCTCCAGCCCCTCCCTTACTTCTTGAGACTTAGTTTCTTGTTGAACCTAGAGTTTACCCATTTGTCTAGACTTGCTGGCCACCTGTGATTGTTAGGTTTTGTTGTCAACTAGATCTTAATTTTCTTGGGTGGGTCTCTGAGGATGTTTCCAGGAAGGCAGCTTCTCAGTAGGGGGCAGGATGTAAAGAAGCTCATAGAAGCTAGAAATGAACATCCCTTCCTAGGAGGGTAGTGCAAGAAGGAAGACCCCACCTTATTTTCTCCCCTCTCTATAAATAGGGAGAAAATCCCCCACCTGTTTTGTTGGTTTATGTATTGTGTTGGTGATGGTTTTTCTCTGCTTGGAACTTTGAGTGGTGGCCAGCCTTTTTCACCATTATGGAACTTTCCTCTGTGTCTTTAGCATCAATAAATCATTTCCTCCCATAAAGTCTGCCTGGTTTGGACATTTATCCTGGCATCATGTGGCTGACTACGACACCAGTTCTGAACGAATCTTCCTATCTCTACTTTGCTAGCACTGGAATTACAGGTACATGGCACCTTGTATAGCTTTTATGTTGTTCCTGGGATTCAAAGTTAAGCCCTTGTATTCATCAGTGTTGTCTTGAGGAACAGAACCAACAGAATGAACTGTAGAAAACAAAAGGGGGATTTATTCGATTAGCTCATGGCAGTCACATAATAGCAGACTGCAAGCCAGAGAGTCAAGAAACTGGTAGCTGCTGAGACCACGTGGCTGGATGCCTCAGCAGTCCCAATCCAGCACTGAAAGCCCAAAGGCTTCCTGGGGAGCCAATGGTTGTCAATCCAGACTGGAAGGCTAAGGAAGCTTCCTTCCAATGCCAACAAAGAGATGCACAACGAGCACCAGCAGGCAGGGATTGACAGAGATTTCTTTCCCTTTTATATAGCTTTAGGGTGAGGTCTTACAACCCTATCTCAGACTTGTTGGCTTCCCGAGTCTCTGGAATTTCCTTCCTGCACTGCCCTTCCAGGAAGGGATGTTCATTTCTAGCTTCCCTGAGCTTCCTTACATCCTGGATGCCCCCTACTGAGAGGGCTGCCTTCTGTGAACATCATCAGAGACCCACCCAAGATTACTAAAAGGTCAAGTTTACAACAAAACCTAACCATCACAGTCCTCATGTTTGTATAGCAAATACTTTACCCACTATATTTACCCCCATAAAGGTATTTTGTTGTTGTCATAACTGGAGTTTCCTCAAAGATAATATGATGGACAGAGGTCAGCAATGTTGTTAAACATTCTAAAATATATTTTTCTATAAGCAATTTTTTTACAGCATTTGTCCTGAGGGCACTTAAGGTGATGTGTATATAGTAGGGGGTACATGCCTCTAAATATATGTTGTCCTTGTTACAATCTTCAGTAATCACAAATTAAATTAACATACTGTTACTGTGACTTTCTATGTTGCTTATGTGTGGTATATTTACTGAACTTTCCATTCCAAGAACCTTATTGCTTGGGGAATGCTAATGGAGGGCTTTACATTTCTACTCATGTGTGAGAAATAACCCTTAAAGGTCTGGGGAGATGACTCAGCAGTTAAAAGCACTTGTTTGAGCCAGGCATGGTGGCACATGTCTTTATTCTCAGCACTGGTGGGCAGAGGTAGGAGGATTGATGTGAGTTTGAGGTCACCCTGAGACTACACAGTGAATTCTAGGTCAACCTGGGCTAGAGCAAAATCCTACCTGGAGCTAGAGCCAGGTGTGGTGCACACCTTTAATCCCAGCACTCTAGAGTCAGAGGTAGGAGGATCACTATGAGTTTGAGGCCACCCTGAGACTACATAAGTGAATTCCAGGTTAGGCTGGCTAGAGCAAGACCCTACCTTAAAAATACAAAAAGAACAACAACAAAAAACCCTACCTGGAAACCCTCCCTAACTCCCCGCCAAAATTTACTTGTTTGCAAAGCCTTCTGCCTATGGTTTGATTCCTCATACCAACATAAAGCCAGAGACACAAAGTGGTACATGTGTCTGGAGTTTGTTGACATTCGGAAGTGGCCCTGGTACACCCACACTCAGTCTCTTTCTCAGATGAATAAATATTGCTGTGGTGTCAGCTCAGTAGTACAATGTTTGCCTAGCACATACCAGGCTCAGTTCAGTACTCAGCACAAAATAGTGATGTAACAATATTAATGCATCCCTGTGGCATGCCTCACTAAAGCAAGTAGTAAATAGGAAAAAATTGGGGAGAATGCTAGAGTACATGGGGTATTTGTTTGATAATGCCTTCTTCAAAACTATTACTACTGCTTTACAAAATCCAATCTGTTAGCATCTTGTCTAATCTGACAATTCAACCAAGTAGAATGTCTAAGTAGAGTTGAGTTGTCAGGCTACAATGAGTATCACACACTTGCATTTAAAATTCTTTTTCCAAGGCTGGAGAGATTGCTCAATGGTTAAGGTGCTTGCCTGGAAAGCCTAAGGACCCACATAAAGCCAGGTGGCACAAAGTGGTGCATGCGTTTGGAGTTCCTTTGTAGCAGCTGGAGGCCCTTGCACACCCATTCTGTGTCTCTCTTCTATCTCTCTCTACTTGCAAATAAATACCCTTTTTAAAAATGTTTTTATTTATTTGTAAGCAGAGACAGAAAAAGACAGAGAATGGGCACACCAGGGCCCAAACTCCAGATACATGCACCACTTTGTGCATCTGGCTTTACATGTGCATTAGTCTCTGCTTTCTCCAAATATCATTGACCAATTTCCCCTGGCAGCTTATGCAGCGCTTTCCAGCACTGCACTTGCTACCCTCTGGGGGCTGGTTACCATTCTGGATCTCGAGGGGTCTCTCTGTGTTGTTCAATGACTTTCTGTGGTTTCTTCACCAATAGGTTCTTACCTTTGGCCTGGGGTGGGTATTCAAGAGCTTTGACAGAATCCTGTCTTGTTTTAGGAACCTTGTAGGTCTCTTTGATCAACAGGTCAGTGTGGGAAGGAACCTATGACTGGGTTTGGGACTTACAGGTCTGATCAATTTTTAATGGGGTTAGGCTTCCTCCCCTTCTATTCATGGCCATTTCTATAGTTGCTGCATTAATTTCCATTTCTTTTAAAAATATTTTTATTGCCAGGTGTGGTGGTGCACACCTTTAATCCTAGCACTAGGGAGGCAGAGATAGCAGTATCTACATGAGTTCAAGGTCACCCTGAGACTACATAGTGAATTCCAGGTCAGCCGGGGCTAGAGTGAGATACTATGCTGAACCTCCTCAAAATTATTTATTTTCAAGGAGAGAAAGAGGGGGAGAGGGAGGCATGAACTAGGGCCCCATCTGCTGCAAACGAACTTCAGATGCATGAGCCATTATGTGCATCTGGCTTTATGTGTGGTTACTAGGGAATCAAACCCGGGTCATTAGATTTCGCAGATATGCACCTTAACCTTTGAGGCATCTCTCCAGCCCTTATATTCATTTCTATTAATAGTGTGTAAGAGTTCATTCTCTTTGCATTCTCACAAGCATTTTTGTTTTGTTGATGACAGTCATTCTGACTGGATTGAAATTGGATCTCAATGTAATTTTTATTTGTTTTGCACTGATACCTAATGCTATTGAAAATTTATTCATATATTTTTTGGCTATTTATGCTTCTTGGGTTGAACACTAGTTAATCAACTCATTTGCTCATTTGAATAACAATTGGGAACTGAGGAGTTAGTTTAGGAATTGAATTTGTTCACCCATAATGTTCAGTTAGCCAGAGTTCCTCAGAGTTCCTCAGTGGTGGTTTTCTCCTGGGAACAGTGAGGATCTTCCTGGCCTCCTGTCAATTTTCCTCCATCACCACCAGAATCTTGGCCATCTCCTGGACCCTAGGAAACTTGTGGCCATCAACTGTCCAGTGCCAGTGGTCAGAGCCAGGTCCTTGGAAGAGGCGGCAGGCATCTTTTTGACCAGTGTTGGGACTTGAGGATTGAAAGCAATTCCCTTCTGCTTATAAAGGTGTTAGATCAAGGGCATTCCCAGTCATGTCTGCCATAATCCGGACTTGCTTCTTTTCTCTGCCTTGTTCCTTTTTCTCTCCATCTAGATTCTGATGGTTAAAGATAGTGAAGGCTATCTCTACCAATTGGTTTGGATGGGTCTGGGGCCCATTTGTAACTTTTAGAGATTTCTCCTCACATCAGGAGCTGATTGGGGATGAAATGGTATCCCATCTGGACTTTCCCTACAGGAGCTGTGAGGTTAGTATTAGTGTAGCTGTAGAAAGCCTAAAGAATAAAATGCAGTAGGGTTTTCAGTCTGCGCTTGGTAATCTTGAGTTTTTCATAATTGACTTGCTTCGTTGCCCAATTTTCACTCCCTCCATAAGAATCTCTAAAAACTTTTCCCTCTTCTGTATTCTCTCTCCTGCTATTCTGATCCTGGATCTAAGACTATATTTCAGTGGGTACTGATCACAAAGAATGGCCACTAGTGGGAGGAGGAAACTAGTTCATTTTATGGAGGTGTTCATGCAGTTTGGTACAGACAGTGGTTCCAAGTTCTCAATAGGTTGGTGAGTACACTGTTTAAGAGATGGCTGTGTTTACTGCTCAAGCCAAGCAATGCCTTGGATAGCGAAACTATTTCCTCCACTTTCCTGCGTCAAAAGAGTGGGGTGAGATGGTGATGATGGTCCTGGGTCGATGAGGATGGAAAAGATACCAAAAGGTCTGAAGGAAGGGATCAGTGAGGGAAAGACAGGCCTGAGAGGTGGCAGGAAGTAAACAGTAAGTCAGGGATGAAGTGAGTGCCTGAGAGGCAGTGAGGTCCTAAGAGCTGATGTGATGGCTGAAGGAGGAGCTGAAGGCTGAGGGAGGAAGGAGGCCAATGTCTGAGGAGGAAATGAGGGCTTAAGGGATGTGAGGGGAAGTGGTTCTGAAGGAAGAAGTGTTTGGGAGATGGGATTCTGAGGGAAGAGGAGATTGGAAGGGGATCTGAGAGTGGAGGTCCATTTTGAGTTTGGGGAGAGGTTTGATTGAGAAGATCTGAAGGACTGAGGGTAGAGGCATGGTCTCACAAAGGAGTAAGACAAGGTAGATAGGGAACAAACTGGACGTGGTGGCACAGCCTTTAATCCCAGCACTTGGGAGGCAGAGCTAGGAGGATCATTGTGAGTTCAAGGCCAGCCTAGAACTACAGAATAAGTTCTAGGTCAGCCTTGACCAAAGTGAGACTCTACCTTGAAAAAAAAAGTAAAGTAAAAAAATAGAGAAAACTAAGGAGACATTTGGAAGAAAAGAACTTATCACTCCAGAATGTGGTTGAAATTTCTTTTTTAAAATTTTGTTAGTTAGTTTTTGTTTTATTTTTATTTATTTGAAAGAAACAGGAAGAGAGATGGAGATAGGAGTGATAAAGAATGCTTCAGTCTCTTGCTACTGCAAACAAATCCCAGACACATGCACCACTTTGTGCATGAGGCTTTATGTGGGTACTGAGAAACCAAAGCTAGGCAGACAGCAAGCATGTATAAGTACTGAATAATCTCCCCAGTCTTGGTTGAAATTTCTTTCCAGCTGAGAGTCAAGAATTCCAGGACAATTAACAGCATTGCCTGTGAGTGTTGTTTGCATAGAAACAATATTTCATCTCTACCTGTCAATTCAAGTCCCAGAGTTCTACTGTGAGAGTCTGGCTCAAAAAAAAAAAAAAAAAAAAAAAAAGGAAGAAAGGAGCCGGGCGTGGTGGCACATGCCTTTAATCCCAGCACTCAGGAGGTACGAGGATCACCCTGAGTTCAAGGCCACCCTGAGACTACATAGAGAATTCCAGGTCAACCAGGGCTAGAGTGAGACCCTACCTCGAAAAACAAAAAAAAAAAAAAGAAGAAGAAAAGAAAGAAGAAAGGGAGGGAAGGAAAGGAAAAGAAAGGGAAAACATGAGGGAAAAAGAAAATTGACCTAAAAAAGAGGAAAATAAAAATACATTTTGAAAATGAAGAAAGTTCCTGTTTCTTCAGTGGACTAGAACCCCTCTCAGGGAGATGAAAGCCCCCTGCCACCATTATGGAAGATTATCAACATGAAATAGCATAGAGTCATTCAAAAGTCAGTGGTTATGGGTATGTGTGTATTTTCTGGTGGTGGTTGATGGAGGAGGATGAGTAGGTGGAACACAGGCAATTTTACAGCAATAAAACTATTTTTCATAATACTATGATGGCGGATACATGATACAAGTATTTGTCAAAACCTACAAAAGTACACAAAGCAAGGAGGGGGCTGAAATGTAATGTATGAAGTTTACAAAACAATGAATGATGTATTTGATCCCTATTTCTCACCCTTATCAAATAGAATATATTGATTCACGAGTGTTACATATATACTACATACAAAGCACTAAGGGAAAAGCTATACTTCATGAGGAAGGAGTGTATGGAAACTTGTACCATTGGCTTAATTTCCCTGTATTTTGAGAATACAGCCTAATCCACAAATATGGTATCATACCATGATATGCCTCTTTGCAAAAAAGAAACATATATGGAAGGGTCTAATTTGTATAAAATATGTAAAATAGCTGGGCACAGTAGCCTACAAGTATAATCCCAGCACTTGAGAGGCAGAAAGAAGAGGACTGCTACATATTTGTGGCCAGCCTGGAGTGCATAGTGAGATCCTGTGTAACAACAAAATGAATTAATGTATAAACAGATACATAAATCTGGGCTGAGGAGATGGCTGAGTAGTTAAAAGTACTGGCATTTTAAAATAAGCAATTATATCTCTAGAGAGAGCGTATCACTGAAGCAGTTATTCCAGTACAGAAAATACCCCTGCACTCCAGACACCCAAATACAACCAATGCAGAGCAGCAAAAACCTGAGGTGGTTGTATCAGCAGAGTAGACCAAGATAAACAGTAACAAAAAGACTACAGAGAGGAGATGGAGCCAAGAAGTCCACATCAAGGGGAAAGTGAGTGGAAAGAGACTATTCCTGCAATCTGGAGGGCAGAGCTCCAAAGCAGAGGAGAAAATGTGTAATTCCTAGGGTGAGTCAGAAAGAGCAAGGAGTCACTGGAGATGCAGATGTAGTCTTTGAGATCTAGAGAGACAGGAGTCCAGTCTAGTGGACAGGCCTGCACCCAGAGTAACTCATGGTGCCAGGAAAGGGGCTGAAAATTCAAAAAAGTATACACCAAGAAATCATCAGGCTAGTGAAGATATTTAATAACAACACTTAAGAAGAGAAAAAAAAACTTGGCTCAGTGATGAATCCTATTTTTACCATCAGTATAAAAGGAGATTTTGTAAATAGTGATGCCTGTGTTTAAGGGAGAAATTTAGAATATTCCTGGTTGCATTGAACAGGTGAAGCTTCTAAGGATCAGAGTAAGAAGCTTGACATTCCTGACTCTATTTTGAGTTAGACTCCATTTTAGTGAAAAAAAAAAAAATGACCCGAGGTTACCAACGAATGTAACAGAAAACAAAACCCACCTGAATGTACTCTGAGGAAATCCCCAGAACAGAACAAATCAAGAGCTGACTGCCAAGTTCTGCTTCTGTAAACACCGCCTGCTTGCTTCTCCCAGGGAACACCTGGTCTCTCCTATAAAAACCCTAACCTGCTCCCTGAAGCTCCAGCTGAATAAAGAATTAGTTGACTCTGCGACAGCGTCTGCGTCCCTATGGAAGTGGGGCTTTTTTGCAGCTGGTGCCACAGCCGACCACCGCTCACGTACGCTTGCAGAAGCAAGAGCGTGCACGCAGGGGTCTCCCCTCTAGCAAGAAGGCGACCCCAGTGCAGCTCGCAGGACGGCCTACCACACATACCACACGGCGGGAAAATTGTAAAATATTCTTTAAAAACGGTTAGTGCCGCCAGAGGCGGGAACAGACCTTGTAAAGGCGATTGGCTGGTGGATGTGCCCTTGAGGAGCGAACCGGAGGGCTGGGCTGTTTCCCCTGTCACTCTGAGAGCCTTCCCACATGTGAGACCCCAGTAGGACAAGTTCTTACAAAATGGAAGGTTTATTCCAAAAAATGGCTGTACTTACGGTAAGTTCGAACCCTATATTCCAGGGAAAGCCACAAAATGCCCCTAGCGACAGCCAGTCAGCTCGCGTCAGCTTGCGCTTTTGAACTCGGCGGGATCGGCTCAACGCATCCGGCCAAAATACACGTCAGCCTCACGCCACCGCCACGTTGGGACCCCCTACCCTGGCTGTACTTTCTATAAGAACCCTAATTCTGGGCTGGGGGCTCTCCTCTTTGACGCGCCGTGTCGGTGCAGGTTGAGACCCTGGCGTGCTTGCGTCGCTGGACTCCGCGGTCTCGGCGGACACGAGCCTTTAATCCCAGCGCGGGGATCGCAGCCTCCCCGGAGCTTCCTCAGAAGCCCTGGAGTCCTTTTCCCCTAGAGACTGCGCCACGCCGCTCAGCCAAGCAGCCAATCACGTGCGGCGGCCTAAGGGCCTCTGGCCAATCAGGTGCGGCAGGGCCTTCCTGCGGAGGCCTAGTGGAAGCGCCTGGACTGAGCGTCCTGCGAGCGGGGAGCCCCGGAGCGATGGTGAGCGGCGGGAGGAGGGGGCCGTGTGGGGTGGGAGGCGGGGGCCATGCGGGAGGAGGGGGAGTAGGAGCAGGAGGAGGCGGGGTGGTGAGAAGGAAGGAGAGCCGTGGCGTGGAAGCCGTGGCGTGGAGGCCGTGGCGTGGAGGCCGTGGCTCTGAGTCCTCAGGGGTGGGGTGGGGTCTCCCAGGGCCTGGGGAGGGGAGGGGACCCCACATCTGCACACTGGATACTGGGCCAGGCTCCTTCAGCCACCCATACCTGGAGTTCAGGGCGATGCCACCTGCTGACCTCATGTCCGGGCCTGGGACCCACTTCAGTGTTCACCCCACCCCTTCAGGTAGAGTCTCACTCCAGCCCAGGCTGACCTGGAATTCACAATGTAGAGTGTTAAACCCAGGAACGCAAAGACCACAGACTCAGGTTTAGGCCAAATTGCAGCGAGCTGTATTTGAGCACACAGAGACTGGCCAGCGGCTGTCTGGCCCAAACGCAGGGCTCCAGAGACCAGTAGCCTGTGAAGGAGAAAGTTGGACTTTTATCTTCAAAACCTCTGAGCATTTCCAATAAGCAATTTATCAAACAGGAGTGCAGTTAGGCAGGACTCACAGAGGTGAAATAGTGCAGTTAGCTGTAAATTCCATGTGAGTCAAGATAACTAGATATCTTCTTCAAAGTATAAGCAACTTTTAAGACGTGTTTATCCATTATCTTTGGATCTGTGTTGCCCTGTCTGTTTCTCAGGGCACCACCTTCCCCTTAGTATAAACTAGTCTCTCTGTCTTACCTTTAAGGACTTCTTTCTGTTAGGTTTTCTGAAATTCTTTGGTTGCCAAGGGGTGGGGGAAGTTTGGCCTCCCTGTAGTTAAAGTTAACTCTTTTACAACTTTTAGCCATTAGCCCTTTTTCCCTATTGGCATTTTATCCTCTGGAAGGCCTGGGTCTTCTCATAGTCTGGAAAGAGTGATAACATAGTCAGAGTGGGGAGATTCATTAGAGGGGTAGAACACACTCAGAAAAATTCAGGCTGGTTTAGGATATGTCAAATCAAGCAAAACTTTGTTACAAAATAATTTCTAACTCCAGTATGGTGTTTCTCTGGTCCCTCAGGTCCCAGGCTGGCCTGGAACTCAGCGATTTTCTCCTACCTCTGTCTTCTGAGAGCTGGAATTAAAGCATGAGTACGCCTGGCCTTCATTTTCAAGGGGGAGGGATAGAGATACTGTGCGCCTGTGTGCATGAGCCTCTTGCTACAGTAAATGAACTCCAGATGCATGAGTCACTTGGGGCATCTGGCTTTATGTGAGTAATAGGGAATTGAACCTAAGCAGGCAGGCTTTGCAAACAAGCACCTTTATCAATAAACCATTTCCTCTGCCCTATCCTCAAATTTATGATCCTCCCGTTTCTGCTTGGCAAGTACTGGAATGCAGGCAAGCACCGCTGTGTCCAGAGTGACTGATTCTGACAGCTTTCCCCTTGTCTCTGAACAATATTTTCTAAAGATGTTATTGATTTATCTTCTGATGGTTTGGTCTTGATTGCCTGTCATCACTGGGGAGAGACCTGTCCTGGTTAGTATGATCTGATCCCATATGGCCTTCAGTCCTTCAGTCCCAGCACTGGAGAGGCTGAGTAGGAGGAGGATGGCTTTATGTGAAGGACAGTCTGTCTTTCTCTTGCTTTTGGTTTATTCAAGGCATGGTATCACTCTAGCCCAGGCTGACCTGCAACTCACTCTGTAGTCTCAAACAAAAAACCCCCAAGAACAAATATTTAAGGAAAACTAGTTTAGAAAGTACTTATTTAGAGATATTTACAGATATATTGCTTTAACCAACTGAGTGAGCCATCTCTCCAGCCCAGACATACTCCTTAGGTGACCAATATCCAATACTTCTAATTGTTATGAGGCACTTCTTGGGAGTGTACAGTGTTAACAGTATGCGAGAATAGTCAAGAGCACAAGAATGCAAGCCTGGGGAGAGTTAGCATCATGAGCAATTCTGGTTTTGGAGGATATCATGTTACGGGGTCCGGCTATCTCCCCCAATTGAAAGGCACAGACAACAGGCTTAGGTGAAGCAAAGGATTATTGAAAAGGGAAAACAGAAGTGAAGTGCAGAGTAAAGGGAAAAGGCAGTTTATATAGCCCCAAGCCACAAGTTTCCATAGGTAGTTTGTATGAGACCACCCATAACCACAGCTGGTGGTTTCAGATCGGAGGATGGTTGAGCCATCCTTGGGTCATCTTGACATAGATGCTTACAGAAACCACAGACCTATGTGTCAGTTGACCTTGGCAGTTGGGGTGTTTGGGCAAAGGAGTAAGGAGGGGTGGTAACTGGGGCCATGCAGACTCAAGGCTCAATACCAGGTGGTCTGCAGCTTGGAACATTCCTAAGGCATAAGCAGTTTTACAGAAACCAAAGCAACAGTCTAAGGCTGTAGAAATGTTTCATAGTAGAAACAATTCTATAGTGTATAAAATATGGGGGGGGGGCTTTTTAATCCATCTAAACCAGCTTGGTTAAGGTTTTTCCTGAGCATTGCATCTGGGGCTTATATAATACACATATAAATGCCAATAACTATTAGCAATTACACTACAGAACAATTACAAAGAAGCCGTGTGTGTGTGTGTGTGTGTGTGTGTGTGTGTAGAATTTAGAATCTTTGTCTGAGTGGGATAAGAGGTCTATAGCACTGACAAAAATAATTTAAAAATAGACCTCTTACATATTTTGGAAACTGTTACAATGACTACACTCACTTGTTTTCTGATGTAAGGTGTATTGTTATAAACACCAAAGTAGTAGTTTTGTCAAGGCAGATAGATTTAGAACAAGGTTTCATATAATGTGGTTACACAAGAGGCAGCTTTTTAATCTGAATTGTACTGATTAAAAAAATAGCAGAATTGGACTGATGTGGTACATCTTTAATCTCAGCACTTGGGAGGCTGAGGTACCAGGATCTAGTTCAAGGCCATCCTGACATTATAGAGTGAGTGTCCCTGTCAGCCTGGGCTAGAGTGAAAAACTGCTTGGTGCTGGGGGTGGGTGGGTAGGTTAATAGCATAAGTGAAAAAAAATTATTGACCATAATACATTTTGTATAAGACAGCAGTTACTGGACACTGTGTATGTATTAAATCTAAATTTGTTTAATTGCAAATTTTTGTATATTACATAATGTTTGCTCATACAGCTCTGCTTTTTTTTTTTGGTTTGTAGTTACTGAGTTTTTTTTTTTTCTTTCCCCATATTTATTGTAAATATATACATTTCATGAGCAAGTCTGCTTTATTATTATTATTATTAATTTGTTTTATTTTGTTATATTTTACTGAGGTAGGTCTCACTCTAGCCCAGGCTAACCTGGAACTCATTCTGTAGTCCCAGGCTGGCCTTAGACTTACTGTGATTCTCCTGCCTGTCTCTCCCGAGTGCTGGGATTAAAGGCCTGCTCCACCACACCTGGGAAGATCAATATTTTAAGAGGACTAGACTCTTCTCAGTCAACTCTAGTAATTTCAAGTTTCATCATCCACAACCCTTTTTGGAGAGGGTAATTCTTGACTTTTGTGTCATGCTTAATCTTCTAAATAGTTTTTCACTCATCTGTTTTATTTATTTTTTTTTCCTGGTTTTTTGAGATAAGGTCTCACTCTAGCCCAGGCTGATCAGGAATTCACTATGTAGTCTCAGGGTGGCCTCAAACTCATGGTGATTCTCCTACATCTGCCTCCCTTCCTGAGAGCTGGGATTAAAGGTGTGGGCCACCAAGCCTGGCCTTTTTTGTGGGGGTGGGGGCAGAAATCCACTCACTTTATCTTAGGACAAAATCTTTCTTACTTTACAAACAACTTTTTTTTTTTTTTACCATTTTTTTAAAATTTTTGACCTTTTATTTTTTTACTTTTTATTGATAGCTTACATAATTATGGATCATAATCCATTGTGGTTCCTTCCTTGCCCTCCCTCATATCTCTTTCCCCTCTCAATTAGTCTTCAATTTAGTTTTGATGTCATCATCTCCTCCCATTATATGTAGGCATTATTAGGTACTGTGAAATCATGAGTATCAAGTCCATTTTGGGTCTGGAAGTTTGTGTTGTAAGCAGTCCTACCCTTCCTTTGCCTCTTACATCTTTCTGCCACCTCTTCTGCAATAAACCCTGAACCTCAGGAAATGTGATAGAGATGACCCAGTGCTGAACACTCCACTGTCACTTCTTCTCAGCACTATGTGTCTTTTGATTGTCCCAGTGGTCACTGCTATCTGAAAAAGAGAAGTGTTCTCTAACCAAAAGTGAGAATAGCATTATTATATGGGTTTTTAAATTTTTTAATAAAGTGCTTATAAGGCAGTTTGGTGGGCATGATATATGCATTTAGTCAGACAACAGCAGACATTACTCCCCTAGGGCTCATGACCTCCCCACCATAGGCTTTTGACTAGGTCTTCAGTACCAGGCACGTATTCCCTCCTGTGGAGTGGGCCTCCAGTCCAATTAGAGAGCAGTTAGTTTCCCCCATAATAGACGTGATACTATTGCCCCAGTTGGCCCATTTGGCCTGACTGGCCAGTCTTAAGGTTTGCAAGGTCCACTGCTGTTCACCACCGTTGATGACTTCTCTCTCCTATAGGGCTGCATGAGCCATAGCTTTTACCAGCTTTCTGTCAGCTGGTTAACAGGGAGGAGGTTTCCAGTTCAGCTCCAGCTTGACTTATCAGTGACCTGCAGCGCAAGCATATGTGATCTTCAGCAGTAGGGTCTTACCATCTCATTCTGGTGAGCAACTAAGAGCCTTGGCAATGGCCTGTAATGTTTTGGGGGCCTCGGAAACTTCCATGGCCAACAACTTGATGGAAGGTATCCCATCCCTGGCACTGAAATTTTTCTTTCTTTCTTTTTTTTTTTTTTTGAAAATTTTCTAGTAACAATCTATGACTTCTGGGTGTGCCATTATCCAAAGAAATAGGTATCTATATGGCTTATTCTAAACTTCTTGAATTTTGACTAACTCCCCTCCCACCCCTCCTTTATTCAATCCCTTCCCCTTATCCCCCTTAGGCCATTGTTCCCCTAGTAATCTGCTCACTTACTTATATACAATACCCTCTCTTTAAAAAAAATTAAACTAAAAATAGCCCATCTCTTATCCTTCTTAATACTTCTTTCTCTCCTACTTACTGGTTTCTTTTTATTTTGTTTTGAGATATAGCAACATAAATTTACTAAATAAAAAGAGTGTTTACCAGGTGTGGTGGCTCATGCCTTTAGTTCCAGCCCTCAGGAGGCAGAGGTAGGAGGATTGCCTTAGATTGGAGGCCAGCCTTGGACTCCAGAGTGAGTTCCAGGTCAACCTGGGCTAGAGTGAGATCCTACCTCAAAAAAATTTAAAAAGAGAGTTGAATCCAACATACATTGATACAATAAAATCTCTGTCAGGTTACTGTTATCTGTGTAGATATTGTTAAACCACAAGCTGCTTTGATGGTTTCTTTATATATTGGGAACTAAAAATATAAATGTTTTATATATCAAGTATAACAAACTATATAGCAGAAAACCTATATTCCTCATGTTTTCCAAATTTTTTCAGCTTGAATTTTATTTTATTTATTTAATTATTTTGGTTTTTCAAGGTAGGGTCTCACTCTAGGCCAGGCTGACCTGGAACTCACTGTGTTGTCTCAGGATGGCCTGAAACTCATGGTGATCCTCCTACCTCTGCATCCCAGGTGCAGGGACTAAAGGCATGTACCACCATGCCCAGCTTTTGAATTTCAATTTTTTTTTGTTTGGTTTTTCGAGGTAGGGTCTCACTCTAGCCCAGGCTGACCTGGAATTTACAATGTAGTCTCAGGGTGGCCTTGAACTCATGGTGATCTCTTGTTTTGTCGTTCTGCCACTCTGGTGCCAGTGTTGGCTGCCCAGCTGTGGGGCAGTGTCGTGTGAGGTTCGATTGGCGGTTCAGCTGCCAGTGGCTTCTGGGGCGCGGCTCTTTCTCTTTGCCCACAGCACCAGGCTCTGGCCAGTCGTTTTGCGGTGGCTGCTGTGGCTTGTGGTTCATTCGCAGACCTGGCCAGGGAGGGAGCAGGCGACCTCTGGATGACCACGAGCCAGTGGGCCTGAGTACCCATGGGAGTGTTGCAGAGAACAACCTCTGGAGATCCCTGCTTATGGGCGGCTCTCCGTGTTACAGCTCTGGGAGTATGGCAAAGGATACTTCCTGGAGAGTGTGGCTCTCCATGTTAGTGTTCAGCTCATTTCTCCGGAGAGTGGTGGACAAAGTTGTCTGGGAGAATGCGGTGGAAAGCTCTCTCATTTATTTTATCAGTATAGTTGGTTATATAGAGAAAAAGGGGAGAGGCAGGGGCAGAAACGGGCAAAGGAGATTGCTAGTGGTCAGCAACCTGCAAATGCCTGCTTTGCATAAATTGAGTGGCGGGAAGTACGTGATTCTGGACATGAGCTCGGTGGTGGCAGCTTATGGAGAAACTGTCACCTATTATCAGCCCTGCTGGGGTGAGAATGCAGGGTTCATTGAGGCCTGGTTAGGGAGCCGGGAGTTTTAGGGTTAAGGGTGGAGGTGGCGAAGCACCTGCCAGATCTACCAGGATTTCAGCCTGTCTTGACTTCCCTTAACCCTATGCCCTCTGTGTCCCTTTAGCAGTGTCCCAAAATTCCCCCTTTTTTGTTTTAATTATGGACCAGTGGCATATTTGCCGTTTGATAAACTGAAGCATGCAGGAGGCTGGCCATGAGCAGAGGGGTCCCTCTGGGAAAGAGGGAACTAAGGAGTGGGAGGAGGCAGAAGATCAAAGGAATGGATAGTCAAGGGTGGGGCATTGGGAACATAGGACACTTATTGACATAGAAAACAACATTTTCCCCCCCAAGTCCATGTCCCATAATCAGCAGTGATGAGATCTAGTGTCCTCTGGTATTGGAGTCAGCAAGAAGAGTCAATCGTCTTTGTAGAAACTCAGGCTGCTGGTGGCTGACATCTCCGAGGTCTCATGGGAGGTGGTGGGACTGGGTGAGACTGGGTAAGGGTCGCTCCTGGGACCCACGAGGCTTCTACAGGAGAGTTGTATCATGGCACACCAACCAGGAAAGATGAAAATTCTCCTCTGAAGGCAAGGGCGGAGCTGGAAGGCTGCTTCATTTTGTGAATGGAGATATACCTGTGGAATAATCATAGCTGCTGAGTAGTAAATAGGGGGTGAAGGAGTTCACACAGGGGCTGGAATGTCCTTCACACCAGAGCAAGGCTGGAGCCCTCATGCAATGCAGGAGGTCGCTGTAAGAGAAACGTTGGAGAGGCATCTGGTATCAGTGGGCCTGGAATTCAACAAAGGGGATGTCCATCCTTGGCTAAGGGGCAGCATTTTGAAGAGCCTGGGTGGAATATAGTTTGTTACGGAGACAAAATGTTTAAGAGTGATGTTAATAGTAACAGTAGGCAGCATTGGGCTGGGAGGGGATTATAAAAGAAGCATCAACAGCCATTAGAAAGCACCTTGAGCAGCTGTGAGGAGGAAGAAAACAGAATTTAGTAAGGCTGTTGAAAGAGTTAACTTTAAGGAGGCAAAACTTTTTTTTTTTTTACCATCAGGAGAGAGAATGATTTAGTACTTAAGACTGACTTGTGGTCAAAGAAACCAAAATTAATTTTTTTTTTGTAAAATAGACCAAGCAAATACCTTTGAGAATTATTATATCTAGAATAGAAATTTATAATTGGAATCTTATCAAAATTTTAAAGTAGGGAGAGATGGCTCAGTGGTTAAGGGACCTGCCTCTAGTGCCTAAGGCCCTTGGTTCAGTTCCCCAGTACCCACATATGCCAGACCCACAAGGTCGTGGCCCCTGGTGTGCTCTCTCTCTCTCTCTCTCTTTTTCTCTCTCTCTTTCTCTCTCTCTGCTTGAAGATGAATAAATAAAATATTTAAAAAATTTTTAAGTAGATCCTCCTACCTTTGCCTCCCGAGTGCTTGAATTAAAGGCATCTGCCACCACGCCCGGCTTGCATTTTAATTTTTAAAAACCTTCAAAAAATAAAAAGCGTAAAACTAGATGCACAAAGTGGTTCATGTGTCTAGAGTTCATTTTCAGACCCTGGCATGCTCTTTACCTCTTTCATTTCCCTTACAAATAAATAAATAAAAATTATTTAAAACAACTGGACGTGGTGGCACACGATTTAATCCCAGCACTCAGAAGGCAGAGGTAGGAGTTCAAGGCCACCCTGAGACTACATAGTGAATTCCAGGTCAGCCTGGACTAGAGTGAGACCCTACCTCGAAAAACCAAAAAAAAAAATTATTTAAAACAATAAAAAATTAAATCATTAATTTTTATATAAACCCCTTCTGCCACTCTGCTTTGTCCCTCCTCTCCAGTACCTCTCTAGTGAACCCCCTCATCTTTCCTATATTCCCTCTTCTATTTTGATCTTTCTTTTTTTCCCTGCTCCATCATCCATGACAATCTGTTAATTGGCCCAATATAACAGGTTTTATGCAGCTGCTCTGAGAGGTAAATGAGCACTTTGTATCTCAACAAACAGAACAGTGTTCCAAACCATTTCTCCTGATCCTTTGGCTCTTTATTTCTGCCATCTCTTATGCCACAGTGCCTGAGCCATTGGACAGTGTGATAGAGATATGTCAATTAGTGCTAAATAACTCAATTGCCACTTAGTATGTTAGCTTTGGGTGAGCTTTGAAACTGCTCAGCATGCACCAACATCTGAAATGAGAAAGTTCTCTAATCAAAAGTCATAGCTCTCTAATAATGTGTGCATAAGCATGACTACTTAGAGGGCAATTTGGTGGGCACAATATATTCACTTAGCCAAACAACAGTATCTCTGGGGCAGAGGTATCTCACTCCTAGCACTGGCTTCTGGGCTCAGCATTATTCTACCCTACTTCCTTTTCTTTTTTCTTTATTCTATTTTAATTAATTAATTTTTTGAGGCAGGTTCCCACTCTAGTCCAGGCTGACCTGGAACTTGCTCTGTAACCCCAGGTTGGATTTGAACTCAGAGTAATCTTCCTACCAAGGGAAGGGACTAAAGACTTGGTCCACCACATCCAGCTGCATAAGGTTCTTTTTTATACTTTCATATTTCTTAATTAGCTAACAAAGAAGTTTCCATATGCTAGAGCCCAGGCAGATTTTATTGCTGCTTTTATTTATTTTCAATTTCATAGAGAATGTAATAGAATTTTCATAGTGCTGCCAGCATTGCCTAAAGGGTATGGAGCTAACTCCGGGCCAATCCTCACTCCTAAAGGACACACCTTGTCCTTGCCTTGGTCCCCTGGAGCCCCAGGGTGTCTGCATGGTTCAGCCAGGCCTTATGGCAGTAGTGATTGGGCCAGAGCCTTTGCTGAGGACAAAACATCTCAGTTACAGGAAGCCAGATGAAAGGGCTGGGAATTGGCAATTGGTGTTGGATACTGTGTTACAGATGGAGAAACTGAGGCCATACTGACTCAGAAAGGGTGGCCTCATTCAATGTCCAGGTGGGGTTGGGGTGGGTCCCAGGACCCTAGCCTGACATGAGAGTGTCCCTTCTGCTCTTATGTCCATCTTGCCCAGTGTGGCATCCGTCTAGGGCTTGGCAGGGCAGTCTGTGCAGGTGGGTGGGGCCATGCAAGCCGTGGGTGGCAGGAGGTCAGAAGTCTATTTCTTCAGGCAGGACAGGTAGGTGTTCTAGCCCAGTGTCAGCCTGTTGATATAGGTGACTCAGAACTGATAGGGCACAAAGAGGAGATTCACCCGCAGCTCCTGGCAATTCTGCTCCAGCATCTGACCTACCAGGCAGCTAAGGCCCAAGAATTACCAGGCACTCCGGATAGGCAGCGATACCAACAGGTCCACCAGAACCTTCTGCAGGATATTTGGGAAGACTGGGAGGCCTGGAGCTTGGATGAAGCAGTCTAGCCTCAGCTACCAGAAGTGCACACAGGGTCCCATGCTGCAGCTCACTACAAGCATGTTGGAATATAGCTGCAGGTCCAACTTCTGAGACAGACATGCAGGGTTTGCCCAGGATTGGTGTGTACTGTCCCAGGCTGTCATGAGCAAACCATAGTCCAGCTTGTGATGAGCACTATGTGGCCTGAACAGAAGCTGTCGGCTGACACCTAGATACTGTGTGGCCAGTGCCAGCCACCCACTGCTTGGATTTGTACAAAGGTTCTTCACAGTTTTTTTCTTTGTTTTTAAAAAGTCACCTTGTTTACTTAAGATAAGGCCTGATCTGAGCAGTTATGCTGAGAGCCTCTTGGTCCTGTAAAGGCCCCCAGACAAACTGTGGGCCAAGAGCTATTGTGTGCATCACTACATGTGGAGATTGACAGGACTTTAATTCAGAGATTAGTGATAGCATTAGGTTACAGTAGTACTTTGGTTATTGCTCCTTCTGTTGTCCTCTTGCAGTATAACTAATAAACTACTTTTAAAAAGGTTATACCATATATATGCACATATATATAGTATATATGCACATATATATAGTATATATGCACATATGTGCATATATACTATATATATGTATGCATATATTATGGATGGATGGATAGAAATTGTGCCTTTATATAATTTGGTTTCTTATATTTCATCATTATCAGAACCATCTTTTTGTCATGTAAAAATGGATCATTGATCTCAGCCCAGTTTCAGAAACAGTTAATGTGAGCAGAACTAAAAACTTGTAACAAACTTACCATGGTTAAGTTTTGTTGTCAATTTGACCTGCTAGCAATCCATAGTAATTTTTAGTGTTGTGTAGCAGATTTCCTTCAAATTGATGACAGAAAGGAAGCTCAGGGGATTCAGAAAGTCATGTCAGCTAGAAACAAACATCCCTTCCTGGGAGGGCAGTGAAGGAAGGAAATTCCAGAGAATTAGGAAATCAACCAGTTTGGGAAAGGGTTGCAAGACCCCACCAAAGGCTATATGAAGGGGAAAGAAATGCACCCCACCACCCTCCCACCCCATCTGTTTGCTGGTGTGTGCTTGTGGTGTTGCTGATGGTTTTTCTTTCTCTCTCTTTGGACCTGAAAAGGGGGGCCAACCTCTTTCACCATTATGGAACTTCCCCTGGATCTGTAACTTCAATAAATCTCTTCCTCCTATAACTGTGCCTGGTTTGGAGGTTCATCCCAGCGGTGTTTGGCTGATGCCACAAAAGGGGACAGATTCCATTCTGGTGTGAATGAACCCCAGAGGAGAGGCTTCCGTCTCAATCCTAGCATGTCTGTGCCCTACAACCAAAGCATGTGGTATCTTCAGCAGCTGTGTCTTACCATCTAGTTTGGATGGGAAACTAGAGCAGTGGCAAAAGTCTGTATTGTTTTGAAACCCCTCAGGGACTTCCCTATTCAACAATTCAAAGGCAGTAGCCCACCTTGTTTAATTGGATTTTCATTTCATAGCATTACTTCTAGAAACAGCTGTATCCACCCAAACAGATTTCTTCTGTTCATGTTTTTCTGTTTTTCCTTAATTACCTTACAAAGTATCTGGATTCCTAGTAGCCTTTTCATAATCCTTTGTTGTGGTGGTCCCCTTCTCTTCCTCTTGGTCCTGCTTGCTCTTTTCACGTAATGTCATATATGTTCTGATAAAAGCCTTAAAGCCTTGCTCCTTCCCTGGCATCTACATGCAGTCATCCCCACATTAATAAACATGTACAAAATTAGAAGCTGGATCTGCATGTGAGAGATCATTGAGTAATTTGTCTTTCTGAGTCTGGTTTGCCTCACTAAATATATTTTCTATGTCCATCCATTTTCCTGCAATTTCTTTTTTTCCTTTTTTTTTGTTCTTTGTTTTGTTTTGTTCTTTTGAGACAGGGTCTCGTTTTGTAGCTCAGTCAGTCCTGCACTCACTATGTAGATCAGGCCAACCTTGAACTCATTCATGGTGATCCACATGCCTCACTCAGTCTCCTCAATCTCCTGAGTGCTATAACTTTATAGGTGTGAGCAATCAGTGCCCAGCTCCTAATTTCATTTTTATTATGACTGAATAAAACACTGTTGTGTAATGTACCACATTTTCCTTACGTATTTCAGTTGAAGGACATCCATGTTGATTCCATTTCCTAGCCATTGAGAGCATGTCACATTGAGCATAGGCATGAAAGTATCTGTGGTAGAGGGTAAAGTCCTTTGGGTAAAAGCCCAAGAGCGGCATAGCTGAGTCATAAGGTTATTCTA
Organism: Zapus hudsonius; assembly: GCA_004024765.1. NCBI lineage: Eukaryota > Metazoa > Chordata > Mammalia > Rodentia > Dipodidae > Zapus > Zapus hudsonius. Next base: position 31,045 of record PVHP010019943.1, read on the forward strand.
ATTTCAGTGTTTGTGAGAAGCTTCCACACTGATTTCCAGAGGGGCTGTACCACTTTACACTCCCATGCATAGTGAGTAAGAGAGCCCCCTTCCCCATGTCCTTGCCGGGTGTCTCCGGTGGTGGTGGTGGTGTGCTGTGGTCATATATTGTGACAGCACGCACAGTGGGAAGTGTGCATGTTGGGAGTCACCACAGGCTGCAGTGAAT
>PVHP010019944.1:0-31195 GCA_004024765.1 Zapus hudsonius
CCCCAGTGAGGGGCTGGGGTGTGGCTCAGTGGTAGAGCTCCTGCCTAGAATCCCCCAGTGAGGGACTGGGGTGTGGCTCAGTGGTAGAGCTCCTGCCTAGAAACCCCAGTGAGGGGCTGCGGTGTGGCTCAGTGGTAGAGCACCCTAGGAGCTTGGGATTACATTCAGTCCACAATGAGGAAGCACAGAGCCCTGGTGCATCCAGCTCTCTCCTTTTATAACATCTAGGACTACAGTCCATGGAATGGTGTTTTCTACATTTAGAGTGGGCTTTCCCATCTCAATTACCTTAATCTAGAAAATCCCACACAGACATGTCTAGAGATTTGTTTCCATGGTAACTCTAAATCCTGCCAAGTCAACAATAGAAATTAACCAGCCATAATATCAACTTTTTTTTTTTGGTTTGTTTTTGTTTTTGTTTTATTTTTTCCAAGGTAGGGTCTTGCTCTATCCCAGACTGACCTGGAATTCACTATGTAGTCTCAGGGTGAACTCGAACCTACAAGTGATCCTCCTGCCTCTGCCTCCAGCGTGCTGGGACTAAAGGTGTTTGTCAGCACGCCCAGCCATATCTACTTTTTGGTTCCTTAGTGTAGTTTCTCTTCCTAGAAGAGAATGAGACTCTGCCTTGAACTCCCTGAGGGCTGGGACAGTGTGCCAGTAGAGTATTACTCAGAGTCCTTTGAAGAATGGCTCATGTGTACTGTGGACATAACATATAAGGAAACTGGGATTTTTCTATTACTATTTGCAATGTGACTCTAGAGAGGTGACATCATCTGTTTTTTTTTTTGTTTGTTTGTTTTTATTTTTTGAGGTAGGGTCTCACTCTGGCCCAGGCTGACCTGGAATTCACTGTGTAGTCTCAGGGTGGCCTTGAACTCATGGTGATCCTCCTACCTCTGCCTCTGAGTGCTGGGATTAAAGGCGTGAGCCACCACACCCAGGAATTATCTTTTTTTTATTACATTTTTATCTTATTTTATTCATCAATGTGTCCATTTTAATTTTTCAATGTTTTTAAATTTTTTTTATTCTTTTTTTTGTGTGTGTGTTTTGTGATGCTAGGAATGGCATTCAGCATTTTATGCATGCTAGGTGCTGCTCTACCACTGAGCCACGCCCCCAGACCCTCACTGGGATTCTGGGCAAGAGCTCCATCATTGAACTAAGCCCCCAGCCCTCTGCAAAGGCTCTCAGTATTCACTGTTTAATTTAAATTTTTTTTTTTAATTTAGGATAGCGAGAAAGAGGCAGAGAGAAAGAGAGAATGGGCACGTCACTGCAAACTGTAAACGAACTCCAGACACATGCATCACCTTGTGCTTTACGTGGAAACTGGGGGAATCGAACTCGGGCTCGGTATTCACTATTTTAAAAGATCAGATTGGGGCTGGAGAAATGGCTCAGGTTGAGGGAACTTTCTAGCAAAGCCTGATGGCTGTGGTTTGATTCCCCAGTACCCACCTCTGGAGTTCGTTTGCAGTGGCAAGAGACCCTGGCGCCCAGTCTTCTTCCTCCCTCTGTCTGCGCCCCTCATATTTTTAAGAGTGAGAGAGACTCTCAAAGTACATACATACATATATGTATGTATATTATCTATGTATCTATGTATGTACATATATAATATACATATTATATATATATATATATAAAGGTCAGAGTGTGTTAACTCCCCATTTTGCAGGAGAGACAATTGAGGCATGCACAGGATGCATGACTTGTCCCAATTTACCACCAGACAGGATCCTTGACGCCCAGACACGATCCCAGAAAATTGTTGCAGTCCAAATGGGGAAAACGTCAACTACCCCTACAAACCGTGGACGCCCGGGGTGGGAGAGTCCGCGCCCGGGGGCGTGGAGGATGTCGGCGGGATGGAGTGAGCAGAGAGAAAGCTTTAGGTTTCGGGAGGGCGGCGGCGAAGATCGGTGTCTGGCGCGATCCCGTGGGGTGACTCGTCTGGGTCGGGGTGACTCGGGGTGCGGTCGGTCTCCTCCCTGCCCCACCCCCAGCCCCAGCCCCGTGGCCGCGTCCCCTTTAAGGGCGCGCGGGGCGCCCCCTGGCGGCCGCCGCGGGGACCGGCGCGCGCGGCCGGAGCGGGAGCCGGATCCCGGAGCCGGAGCGGAGCGGAGCGGAGCCGGGGCGGAGCGGGGCCGATCGGGCCGAGCCAGCAGCCGAGCTGGGGGCGCGGGCGGGCGGCATGTACCGGGCCCGGGCGGCGCGGGCGGGGCCGGAGCCCGGCAGCCCGGGGCGCTTTGGGATCCTCAGTACCGGACAGCTCCGGGACCTGCTTCAAGATGAACCGAAGCTGGACCGGATCGTGCGGCTCAGCAGGAAGGTAGCTCGGGGGGCGCGGGCCGGGGGCTGCGGGGAGGAGGGACGGGCCTCGGCCTGCGGGACCTGCCGACCCATCGGAGGCCCGTGCGAGACGGAGGCCTCGGGGCCATGGGAGCCTGGCACGTCCGAGTGGGCCCCACGGAGCCGCCCCGGGGAGGGGGGCGCCCCGAGTCGGCCTGGGGCGGATGGGGGGCGTCCGTGCACCCCGGGATGGCCGCGAGGCGTGCCCTATGGAGGGATGCTCGGGGAGGTGTGTTCTGGGAGGCTGGCTGTGTTTGGGGGGCCCTGGCTCGCACACCCACGTTCTGTAGGGCCAGAAAAGGGGGAGGCGCCTTGCATAGGGAGAACTGAGGGCCTGCTTGACACCTGGGGAGGGGGGAGGATCGCTGAGAAAGCGGGGTACGGCATTCCAGGGAAAAGAGAGGGGGAGGCTTTGTGTCTGTTGTTGGGGAGGGACATGGAAGCCAAGGCTGTGGGTTTCTGTAGGCCACCGTAAGAGAAAGTTGTATATTTCACTGGGAGATAGGCCTGGGCTGCTTGTGTGTTGGGGGGGGGGGGGGGGGGACGAAAGGGAAAGTGTGTGTATTGGAAGGAGCCAGACGAGGAGGGGCATGTGCACGGATGAGGGGACTTATGGAGGGGATTTAGTTCTCCAGGGGGCTGGAGGAGAGAGGTTTGGCCCTCTTAGGAACAGGCAAAAAGCCTTCTCTCTGGCCCGGGCTGCCTTCTGCAAGGAGAGGATAAGCTGGAGAGCACACAAGAAAAGGGGGTGTGTATTTGTGGGGCCGTGGGATTCCACTGGAGGGGGTGCAAGGGAAGAGAGGGTGATCCTGTAGGAGTGTCTGCCAAGGGACAGGGGACAGACATCAGTGGGGAGAGTCAGAACAGGGGTTGGGAGTGTTTTCCACACAAACACCTGAGGAGGAAAGAGACAAAGGCCTGGGAAGAGAGGCAAGCTGTCCATGCATTGAAAAGGGGACAGAGGAGGGAGGGGGACTCCTCGGGGACCTGAGCAGACATATTAATTGAAAAATTAAAAATTAACTAACATTTGTAGAGGCCTTCGTAGTTTTGGTTCACTTACGTCTCTCAACAACCCAAGAAAGTAGGCATTTAGTAGAAGAAGAGAGAGGCCCAGAGAGGGGACAGAAGGCACAACCAGGTTCCTGCCAAGCCAGGGTTCCTCCACCTGTTGGGCCCATCACCTCTGCAGATTGGGGCTTCACAGATGCTTAGCCTTTGGGGGTATTGCTCAGGGTGAATTACAGGTGACAGTGGGCAAACTCTGTGCAGGGGGTTCTTAGCTCTGCTTCCCCCCAAAGTTCCAGGGTCTGCAGCTGGAACGGGAGGCATGCCTGGCCTCCAACTACGCTCTGGCCAAGGAGAACCTGGCCTTGCGGCCCCGCCTGGAGATGGGCCGGACTGCCCTGGCCATCAAGTACCAGGAACTTCGAGAGGTGGCCGAGAACTGCGCTGACAAGCTCCAGCGACTGGGTGAGGGGCCAGGGACTGGAGTGGGGGGCTGCCTGGGGTGGGTGGGTCCTCATATGTGCTAGGCTCTGAAGGGTGGGGCTTGACTGGAGGTTCTCTGGGGCAAGTGTTCCAGGTGTGGTTTTACCCTTCTACAGAGTAAAGTTGAAAAGTGTTATGGAGAATTAGAATGCTGGGGGTGCATGCCTGCAATCCCTGCACTTGGGAGGTAGAGGCAGGAGGATCACTGCAAGTTCAAGGCCATTCCTGGGCTACAGATGGGCATGAGATCCTGTTTCACAAACAAATAGGGTTGGAGACATAGCTCAGTTACTAGAGTTCTTGCTTAGCATGGGTAAGACTCGGGCACTGCACAGACCAGGAGAGTTGGAGACCAGCCTGGGATATGAGACCCTGTCTCAAAACAAAGAGCTGGGCTGGTGAGGCTTTGAGGGGGGCCCTGGGCAGTGGAAGAAAAGGACCCAATATCATGGGGTGCTCTCCAGATCAAAGCTCTTGCTTTCTCTTTTGCACTAGGACTGGGGGCAGAACATTGGCGCATGTCTGACCTAGCAGGTTTCGTGATGGTAACCTCTTTTTGAAGGGTGGAGAACATCTGGCCAACATAACTGAGCAATGCCCCTAAGATTGATATGATACAGACAGGGAACTTGAGGCAGGTGAGGTGGTGCATACCTGTAATCCCAACATTTGGGAGACAGAGGCAGGAGAATCAGGAGTTCAAGGTCATCCTCAGCTACATAGTGAGTTCCAGGCTAGCCTGGGCTACATGACACCCTGTCTTATAAAACCAAAATTCTGGGTTAAGGATATGGCCCAATTGGTAGAGTCCTTGCCTAGCATGTATGAGGCCCTGGGTTCAATTCCTAGCACACCATAAACAGGGTATTGTGGTACATAATGGCAATCTCAGCACTCAGGAAGTAGAGGCAGGAGGATCAGGAGTTCAAGGTCATCCTCAACTACATAGCAAGTTGGAGACCAGCCTGGGTTGCTTGAGACCTTGTCAGAAAACAGTAACAACAAAACCAACCAGTTGAGGAAACATGTGGCAGAGATGGGAAGGCAAATGTAGACACGAGGAGTCCATGGATGGGAAGAGTCAGTTCTGTCTCCATCTTTGATCCTCAGAGGACAGCATGCCTCGTTGGAGCCCCCACTGTGCGCTGGGCTGGCTGCAGGCTGAGTTGGAAGAGGCTGAGCAGGAGGCTGAGGTGAGGGGAGGTGGAACCCGGAGACCCATTCTTTCCTACTTGGGTGCTTTTCACATGGAAGTCTTGGGAGCTCCTCCTCTGGGAAGCCTGCCACGATTGCCGGCCCACCAGGAAAAGCTAAGATGGTTGTTGCCCAGCTCAAATGTCCCCACCTGTGGCTTCCCCCCTGGCTGTCCTGGACATATCTGGATGAGGGTGACTTCTCGGGGCTGACGGCCAGGGTCTGTGCTGGTGGGTTAAGGGGAGAGGGCAGGATTCAGGTGCCTTGAGGAGCTGAGCAGCGCTGGGTCTCCGACTAGAACTTTCCTCCCGGCTGGGCACAGGTGCAGATGGAGCAGCTTCTGCTAGGCGAGCAGAGCCTGGAGGCCTTCCTGCCCGCCTTCCAGCGGGGCCGGGCGCTCGCCCACCTCCGGCGGACCCAAGCTGAGAAGCTGCAGGAGCTGCTGCGGCGTCGGGAGCGGGAGCGCTCCGGCCAGCCGGCCCCCACTGCTGCTGCGGATCCCCCCAAACCCTTCCCTGCTGCAGCTGTCCTGCCCACCGGGGCCGCCCGGGCACCGCCACCATCCGTGCCCCGGAGCCTGCCCCCTTTGGACTCCCGCCCAGTGCCCCCGCTGAAGGGCTCCCCAGGGTGCCCCCTTGGCCCGGCCCCTCTGCTGAGCCCACGGCCCTCGCAGCCCGAACCCCCCCATCGGTAGGAACCAGGGTGCGGCCCCCCAGCGGGGGGCCCAGACAAACTTGATTCGTGGCTCCTCCTCCTCCCCCACTGTCTGGGTGGGGGGAGGGGCAGGCCCCTCTCCCCCTGGCCTCAGGCAGGCCACCCCGGCCCTGGAGGCTGAGCTGGGGACGAGGGGCTCCAGGAAGAGGCCCCCATTAGGCTGGGGGTGGGATAGGCAGGGCATTGGGCCTCAGTGGTCCAGGAAACTCTGCCTTTTTGGTTTTTGTTTTCTCTCCCTGGCTGGGGCCTCTAGGGTGCTGGGCCAGCTCCCCACATGAAAGAACTTAACTTCTGTATGGGGGCCTGGGATGGTGGCCGATTCCCTGAGGGGGTCCTGCTTGGGGGCCTGCTGTGGCACCGTCACTTCACTGGGCTTACCTTTTCTCCCAGTTCTGGGGCCCACCGCCTAGGAGCCAGGTGGCCAGGTCCCAGCTGCCCCTGGGGCAAGGTAGGTCAGGGGCTTCCGACCTGCACAGGTGTCCTGCACAGGTGAGAGTGGCCATCCCCAGGAAAGACCATTCTGTATTTTTCTGTCCCTGTCTCCTTAGAATGGAACCTTTTTGAGGGCAGGTCCTTGTCTTTGTACGTTCTGTCCCCAGCCCTGCCTCCTAGGGGCCGTCAATAAATGTGATGATGGTTGATGAGGATGGGGGTGTCCTCTCTGCTCCCTCAACCAGCCTGCCCATCCTGGCTCCTGCCTCTACCTGTCCTGGAGATCCCTTCCTTCTTCTGCCCACACAAAGCCCAGCTGCCCTGCAGACCCAGAGCTGTGGCTGCCTCTTCCAAGAAGCCTTCTCAGATTCCCAGACCATGAGAGCCTTCCGGCACCCTTGCCTCCAGCACTACTCACCGGAAGTAGACGCAGTTGCTCCACCATCATCAAGGTCTTCAGTTGCCTCAGCGCCTCTTTTTGGGGGTGGCTTGTCAGCCCATCAGGACGGTGCCTCTTATCTCTCTGGCCGGCTAAGCCACCATCCCTACGGAGTGATGGAGCGCTTCTGTAAGAGTGCAGTAATTACTCCTCAGTTAGGGGACACTAGGTGTCCAGCTTGGCTGGTAAGTGCGGGGCAGGAAGTTGGATGAGCAGAATGAGGTATGGTGTTCATGCTTGGGGTCTGAGGCAGCTAGATGGGAAGTTTAAGGCCAGGAGCTGGGGGATGTGGCCCAGTTGGTAGAATGCTTGCTTAATATGCACAAAGCCCTGGGTTCCATTCCCAGCACCCGTAATCCCAGCACTTTGGAGGTAAAGACATGAAGATCAGAAGTTCAAGGTCATCCTTGGTTGCATAGTGAGTTCAAGGGCAGCCTGGCTAATAGGAGACCTGTCAGGAAAAAAAAAAAAAGCTGGGCATGGTGGTACACACCTTTAATTCCAGAATTTGGGAGGCAGAGGTAGGAGGATCACTGTGAGTTCAAGGCCAGCCTGAAACTACATAGTAAATTCCAGGTCAGCCTGGGCTAGAGTGAGGGCCTACCTTGAAAAACCAAAAAAAAAAAAAAAAAAAAGAAGAAGAAGAAGAAGAAAGAAAGAGAGGAAGAGGCTGGAGAGATGGTTCAGTGGTTAAAGGTGCTTGCTTGTAAAGCCTGATGGCCTGGGTTCAGTTCCCCAAGGACCCATGTGGTCAGATGCACAAAGTACTATATGCATCTGGAGTTCATTTGCAGTGGCTAGAGACTATGGGACCCCATCTGTACTCCACCCTTGCTTGCAAATAAAGAAAGAAAAAGAAGGAAAAAGAGAGAGAGAAGGAAAGAGGGAGAGAGGGAGAGAGAGAGAACATGGAGGAAGGGAGGAAAGGAAGTTAGCTCAGGGGCTGGAGATGGCTCGGTGGTTAAAGGTGCTTACTCTACAAACCTGTCAGCCAGAGTGGATTCAAGCCCCCACGTGATTGGGATGCAAAGAGGCCAGCACAGGAAGCTGTGATCCCAGTGTGCCTATGGGCATGGGAGGTGGAGTCAGGAGAATCCTGAAGCTTGCAGGCCAGCTGCTGTCCTTCCTAGTGGCAAAAATACAAATGATTCTATCTCAAACGTGGTGGAAGAGAGGACCAACACCTTTATGTTGTCCTCTGGCTTCCACGTCTGCTGTAGATGTGTGTACCTATACACACAAAAATAAATTTAAAATCAGTTCAAAGTCACCCTGAGCTACATGGTGAGATCCTGTCAGAATGAAAAAAGGAGCCTGGGGCGATGGCTCAACAGTTAATGTACTTGCTTGTAAAGCCTCTCCTGCCCAGGTTTGATTCCCCTGTACCCACATAGAGCTAGACGCACAAAGTGGCACATATGTCTGAAGTTTGTTTGCAGCAGCAAGAACTTCTGGCTCACCCATACTCTCTCTCTCTCTGGTCCCAAATAATGAGTAAATAATGGTATATAACATGTATAAAAAAAAAAGACAAAAAGCCGGTATGGCAGCACAAGCCTTTAATTCCAGCACTTGGGAGGCAGAGGCAGGAGCATCACTGTGAGTTCAAGGTCAGCCTGGAACTACAGAGTGAGTGCCAGGTTAGCCTGGGCTAGAGCGAGAAGTAGAAAACTAAGGCAAGCAGGAACATGTCTTGGGTGGGTCAGCTAAAGTTAAGTGTAAGGAGGGGAAATTTGGCTGAGAGGCATTCAGGGTCAGGCAAACAGGAGTGAGCTAACCAGGGTGCTGCAGAAGCCGGGTGTGGTGGCTCCCTCCCAACTGGAATACTTAGGAAGCTAAGGCAGCTGGATGGCTCTGAGTTTGAGTTCAGTCTTCATGAATTGCAGTATAGCCTAAACTCCAAAAAAAAGGGGGGGCTGTAAAAACCTACAAATCTAATGTGGACTCAGTCCATGCTAATAGAATGATCTAGAATGAATCTACTTTGCATTGAAATTGAACAGCATAAAAGGGACCCCAACACGACATCTCTGGAGGTAGTAAGGGGTGAGAGGGAGGCTGGGGACTAGGAGGGAGGTGTGTGGGGACCAGGTTTGAGCTCTGTTTAAGGCTCTTGATGGCTACTCTTGGAGGGGGGGGGAATGGAGTCCCCAGGGTGTACAAGCAGGGCCTAAGGCTTTGCTTCATGGGATCATTGGAGATGCAGCCAACAGTTGGAGCAACTGGCCCGTGGGCATGTTAGAGTCCTTTAAGCTCAGCCAGTCACCTCCAGAGGGACTCGGGAGCCATGACAGCTCCCACATGGCCTCTCATTCCTGAGCCAAATTTCCAGGCAGTTTTTTTTTTTTTGAAACAAATTTAATTTCAGAATAACACGTGAATATAAATGAAAGACAATGCATATGGCTTTATGATTATATATATATATACACACACACACAAATAATAATGAAAAATTTTAAATGGTGAAACCTTTTAAGAAACCTTTTGGGGGCTGGAGAGATGGCTTAGTGGTGAAGGCACTTGTCTTCAGTGCCTAATGACCCGGGTTCAATTCCCCAGTACCCCAAGTAAGCCAGATGCACAAAGTGGCGCCTGCATCTGGAGATCGTTTGAAGTGGTTGGAGGCCCTGGTGCACCCATGCTCCTCTCTGTATCTCTCTGCTTACAAATGAATAAATAAAATATTTTAAAATTAAAAAAAGAGAAACCTTTTGGTGGTTTAGCAGCCAGCTCAGGGATAGTGCAAGTTTGTTTGTTTTGAGGTAGGGCCTCACTCTAGCCCAGACTGACTAGAAACTCTAGTTCCAGGCTGGCCTCAAACTCATAGTGATTCTCCTACTTCTGCGTCCTGGGCGCTGGGATTAAAAGTGTGTGCCCGTGCTGGGCTCCAGGCAATTTTTTTTTGTTGTTTATTTGCTTGTTTTTTGAAGTAGGGTCTCCCTCTAGTCCAGGCTGACCTGGAATTCACTATGTAGTATCATGGTGGCCTCGAACTCATGGTGATCCTCCTACCTCTGCCTCCCGAGTGCTGGGATTAAAGGTGTGCGCCACCATGCCTGGTTTGCAGGCAGTTTTATAAAACATTTTTAAACAATTTTATACATGCATATAATGTATTTTGATGAAAAATCCCCTCTCATTCTTCTCTTGTCCCCCCATTCCCTTTCAGTGAACCCCTTTTTTTTCAACTAGTCCCTCCTCTACTTTGATGTCTTCTTTTTCTGTGTGTGTGTGTGTGTGTGTGTGAGAGAGAGAGAGAGAGAGAGAGAGAGAGAGAGAGAGAGAGAGAGAGAGAGCGCTTGATGAGTGCTGCCTGCCTGAGCATGAGCATGGGGGAGTTATTTCCAGGGGCTCCACCACTGAAGAAAATGTCTCCCACTCCTGAAGCAACCATTAACTGCCAATAACTCTTCCCTCAGGGAAAGATGGGGACCTCACACTCCCCTCCATCACCCATGATGGAGTGTTGATGGGCCCAGGCTTGTACCAGTCATGACAGTCTATGAGACCATGAATGCAGTAACCCCTCATGTCCCCAGCACTCACTGGGGAAGACATCCCCATACCATAGCTCACATTCTTTTCACTTCCTCTTCTACAGTGTTCTCTGAGCCTTGGAGGGAGGGGGTGGTATTTCTAGGCATCTTGTTTAAGGTTGTAATCAAAAAAGAGAAAAGGAAGCTAGGCATGGTGGCACACACCTTTAATCCCAGCACTTGGGAGGCAGAAGTAGGAGGAGGCCAGCCTGAGACTACACAGTGAATTCCAGGTCAACCTGGGTTAGAGCGAGACCCTACGAGAGAGAGAGAGAGAGAGAGAGAGAGAGAGAGAGAGAGAGAGAGAGAGAGACACTAAAGCTGGGTGTGGTTGAACCTTTCTCCAATATCAGGACTTTAAGGGAGAGCTTCTAGAAGGCCAATATCTGAGACTCTGCTCAGCCTTCCCTCCCCAGGGCAGGAGAGTAGACCAAGCCCCACCCAGGGTTAGGGATGTATCTCAGTTGGCAGAGTGCTTGCCTAGCCTGCAGGAAGCCCTCGATCATATCCCCAGTAATGCACAAATTAGACACAGTAGGGCAGATCTCTAATCCCAGCACTCAGGAGATGGTGGCAGGAGGATCAGGAGTTCAAGGTCATCCTTGACTGTATATTGACATTGATTTTTGTTTTTGAGGTAGGGTCTCACTCTAGCCCAGCCTCAAACTCATAGTGATCCTCTTACCTCTGCCTCCCAAGTGCTGGGATTAAAGGTGTGTGCCACCATGCCTGGCTTTGACATTGATTTTAAGGCCAATTTGGTATACATGAGACCCTGTCTAAAAACCAAGAGGAGAACCTGGGAAGAGAGAAGTTTTACCATGGAGACCACACAGGTCCTTCCCACAGGGTCCTTCAAGAGGCCTCTCATTCAGGTGTGGTGGCCCATGTCTGTTATCCCAGTACTCCAGAGGCTGATGACTGTAATAAGAGGCAAGCCTGGTCTACATAGCAAGTTCAAGGTTACAATCAGCTACATAAATAAACAAGACCCAGCATTAGATGGAATGAGTCCTCTGAGTGTTCAGCTCTGGCCTGAAAGACAGATGGGGAGAAGGTGAGGATGGAAATCAGAGTTGAGTAAGCCTAGATCTAGGTGGTCCATGAGTTGGATGGTAAACTTCATAAAGTCCCTGGCCTGAAGGTGCATGGAATGTGCTGGAAGATTCCAGGCTACCTGGAATGTTTGGTCTCCAGGTTCTGGGGCCTCAGAGAATAATCCTGGGTATGACCTGACATAAAAGAAAAAACCCTAGAGAGTTGACTTTAAGGGGTCCATGAGAAAGGTAGTGTCTGCGTAGGCTCTGGAGGCATGCTAATAGTAACGTGCTTGCCTAGCATTTGTGAGGGCCTGGGTTCCAACTCCAGCATCACAAGTGAAAAGGAAGATCCTACCTATTACAGATGCATACTGCAACCAGATCCACTCTCATGGTGGTTCACACATGTAATCCCAACACTTGCAAGGTGTGGGCAGGAGGATCAGGAGTTCAAGGTCATCCTCTGATACAGTTTGAGGCCAGCTTGAGCTCTATGAAACCCTGTCAAGGTCACTGAACTACTCACTACAGATTCTCAGCCAGAAAAATCAACTTTTTTTTTTTGTCTGTGTTGTATGCATGTGGGTACATGTGTGTATGGAGGACGCTGGGACAAGGGAAACAAGCAGGATGATGGAGAGTTCAAACTCAGCCTGAGCTACAGAGCAAGATCCCCATCTTTAAAAAGCAAAGCAAAACAAAACAAAACTAAGCCATGTGGTGGTTCATGCCTACAATCTCAGCTCTTGGGAGGCTGAGGTAGGAAGATTTTACAGTGATTCAAGGCCATACTGAGCTCCAGGCTGGCCTGGGCTACAGTGATATCATGCCTCAAAAAAACAAAAAACAGGGCTGGAGAGATGGCTCAGCAGTTAAGGTGCTTTCTTGCAAAGCCTAATGACCTGGGTTTGATTCCCCATTATCCGAGTAAAGCCAGATGCACACATCTGGAGTTCCTGTGCAGTGGCTAGAGGCCCTGGTACACCCATTCTCTCTTTCTCTCTGTATCTCTCTGCTTGCAAATAAATTTTTTTAAAAAGCAAATATCATTTCCTTAATTAAAATTAGATTTACACTTAGAGGCTGGTGGCATGAACCAGGGGAAGAGCACCTGCCTAGAATCCCCAGTGAGGGGCTGGGGTGTGGCTCAGTGGTAGAGCTCCTGCCTAGAATCCCCCAGTGAGGGGCTGGGGTGTGGCTCAGTGGCAGAGCTCCTGCCTAGAATCCTCCAGTGAGGGGCTGGGGTGTGGCTCAGTGGTAGAGCTCCTGCCTAGCATGTGCAAGTCCCTGAGTACCAAGGGACTCCAGCACAGCAAAAATTACTTAATACTCACCTGTCTGTATAAAGTAGATTCTTTAGTTGTTTTATTTTTCGAGATAGGGTCTCCCTCTAGCCCAGGCTGACCTGAAACTCACTCTGTATTTTCAGGCTGGCCTCAAACTCAGTTATTTTCCCACCTCTGCCTCCCAAGGGTGTTGGGATTAAAGGTGTGCACGACTACACCTTGCAAAGCAGATTCTTACCGAAACACACAGTGATGATGCAAAGCAGTCCATTTCAACAATGAAATACTCTCATCTTTTTTGAAATTCATGGAGTGCCCTTTTTAAAAATTTTTTGGTTTCTTTTTATTTTGGGGGTGGGGAGAGAGTCTCACTCTTGCCTAGTCTCCTGGTACTAACTCTGGATGGTTGCTCTTTTTTGCTTTGAGCTATTGTCTCACTGTGTAGCCCAAGCTGGCCTCAAAGCCCTGATCTTCTGCCTCAGGTGTGCAACACCTTCCTTTCTTCCTTTTGTTTTCCTATTTTGGTTCTGATGGGAAGAATGAAACCTAGTGTCTTGCATGCTCTATATCTGCAGTCCCTCTTGATAGATGTGGGATAGAGAACGGCTTTTCTACTATTGGGAAAACAGTGCAAGTGTGTGGATCAAGGCCTTTACACCTCACATCATTAGGATGTTGGGAGTACAGCAGGCTGGAGCACAGTGTCACCTCAAGGGGACATTGATGTTTCTCCTGCAGTGGTAAGGTAGCAATGTGAGCTCACAATAGCAGGCGTTTGTGAGGTCAAAAAACCACTTTTCTCTTGCAGTCTTTTATTTAATCTGTGTCTGATGTGTGTATGGGCTACTATGGTAGCTTGAATATATGTGCCCCATAGACTCAGGTATTTATTTTTATTTATTTGCAAGGGGGAGTAGGCTTGCCAGGGCCTCCAGCTGCTGCAAAGGAACTCCAGATGCATGCACCACTTTGCATGCAAGCACCTCAACTGCTGAGCCGTCTCTCCAGCTACTTCAAGTATTTTATTAAAGCTTGTAACTTGGGTCTCCAAATGCCTGGCTGGAGGTGTCACTGGGGACAGATCCTGGGTCCAGCCCAAAGGTGTGTTTTGGGGTGTGGATCTGAATTCCAGCCCAAAGATATGCAGAGATATTTGAGCTCTGGGAGTCCTGCTTGCTGCTTTTTGGAGTTTGCTGGCTGCTGGTTTTCCTGCTTGGATTTTTGAATGGGAACCAGCTTCTCCTGCCATTGATGGAACTTCCTCTGGATCTGTAAGCTTGAAATAAGACCCTTCCTCCCATAAAACTGTTTGGTTGGATGTTCATCCCAGCATCATGAGGCTGCCTACTGCAGGAACACATGTGTCATAGCACGCATATGGAGGTCAGAGGGCAATCTGGAAGATTGTCTTCTTCAGCCTTCTCTTGAGACATGATCTCTCGTTTGGCCATTGTGGCTTGTGAGCCTCTGGATTCTCCATCCACGCAGGCATATCGGGACAACAGGTGTGTGCGTAAGTTTGTGTCTAGCTTTCTATGGGTGGTGAGGATAAAACTCAGTTCAGCAGGCTTTCAAGTAAGTGCCTTCAGCCATTGAGCCATCTTCCCAGCCCCCACCTTGTTTTATTTGTTGTTGTTTTCAAAGTAGGGTCTCCCTGTAGCCCAGGCTGGCCTCAAACTCACAGTGATCCTCCATCCTCTGCTTCCTTAGTGCTGGGACTAAAGGCGTGTGCCATCCCCTTGACTCTATCCTGGTTTAATGTTGGCTAAAGTTCTGTGAGGACAAGTCCCAGGTCTGACAGGCTACTGGCGATCCAAAGCCATGAATCTCAACTCTAGGTACTCTGGAAACAGGCCTTCTTTTGTCTAGCAGCAGTAGCCGGGCCAGGGCTGGGGTTGTGGATGCTGGGGGCAGGGTGAGAGGCAGGGCCGGCAACCTTCCATACACAAGTTCATGAGAGGCAATTTTATTTTTCATGTGTATGGATCCATGTGTGCGCATGTGTAGAGGCCACAGGTCATACTGTGTTAACTGCTCTTCCCCCTTATTTTAACTGTGGTGTGACACTGTGTGGGTGGTCAGACTTCCGGTGGGGTTCTTGAGGCAGAATCTCTTGTCCACATTATTCAGAAGTTGCCAGGAGAGGTAGCCCGCAGGCTTCCAGGTGATTCTCCTGACCCTACCTCCCTCTTGTCCTAGGCACACTGGGATTAAGGCCCATCCAGCCACACATCGGGCTTTCGTAGATTCATACTGAGGTCTTCATGCTTGAGTAGCAAGTACTTTATGTACGAGCCACGTTCCAGCCCTTTCTGTTGTCTGAGACCAGGCTAGCCTGCATCTCACGATGTAGCCTGGGCTGACCTGGACTAGAATTTGGCACAATTATCCTGCTGGGATTACAGGTGTGTGACCCCACACTCAACTCACTTTTTTTTTCTTGTTGAGATACTCTCTCGTAGTGCATGCTGGGCTCAAACTTGTTATGTAGCTGAGGATGACCTGGAACTTCTGGTCCTCCTGCCTCCACTTCCCAAGTGCTAGGGATACAGGAGTGTACCACTGCCAGTTTAAGCAGTGCTGGGGTGAAGCTCAAGGCTTCCTGCATGCTAGACAAGCACTAACTGAGCCCACTCCCAGCCCTGCTGTGGGCCTCTAGCAATGCCCCCCCCCCAGCTTTATACTGCTCCACCTATAATGTTAACCCATTCGCTGCATGGGATGTGGCAGAGTTACTCTGACCAAGCTACGACCAGCTGCTTAGTATGAATGAGAAAACCAAAAATAACCATGGTGTGGTGGTGCACACCTATAATTTCAACACTTGGGAAAGTGGAGACAGGAATGTCTTCAGGTACATAGTGAGTTCAAGTCCAGCCTAGGCTATCTGAGATCCTATCTCACTAAAACAAAAGGAACAGTAAAAAACATTACAAGACCAGGCATGATGGTGCACACTAGTAATCCTAGCACACAGGAAGCTGAGGCAGGAGGATCAATTCAAGGTCAATCTTAAACATGTTGAGACCCTGCCTTAAACAAACATACATACACACATCATTACAATCCACATCAGGAAATCAGTTGTCACTTTTTTTGAGACCAAATCTCACTGTATAAGCCATACTGGCCTTGAACTTGCAATCCTCCTCTATCACTATATCCAGCGGTCAGAACCGCAAGCCTCCTGCCTCTCCATACTTGTGGCTACTCCAACTCCCCTCACCCCACCCCCACAAAATTGCCCACCGAATCCAGCAGCCTTGTTGCAAAGATCTGACTTGTGAAGCCTGTGATAAACACTGCAGGTGAATGGGTTACACTCAGGTACAAAGCTCCAAGTCTGTCTATTTCTGGGATGGGACCTGCTGCCCAGTTAGCAGAGTGACAGGCACATTGTCCCAGTATGAACCTGGCCCTGCTATATAACCACCGAGGATTAGAATATGGGCAATAACACGTGACAGATCTCAGGGGACCAAATGATTTACTCTTTGTATATGTTCACACAGTAACTTCCTCAAGGTCATGTCCTAGGTAAACACACTCCATTATGTCAAGAGTCTTGTTTTCCCATGTGGCACCCAAAGAAGCAGGAATGGTGTGGGATAGATCCTACAGAACAGCAAACTTTTCATGGGCACGTTTTTTTGGTAGGAGGGGGTCATTATTTTTTACTTTTGGCACCTTAGGCTTCTTCTCACTGAGCTCCGCCACCAGTCCTCCCCCTGAGATCATCCTATATTCGACCAACTCACCTGTGGCTTGCAGAACCCAGAAAAGCAAATTTTATACACGCCCCCCCAAAGAAATGTTCTTTTGGCAGTCAACTGGCCATATTGCACGGTTCAAGGTTACAGAGAGCCACCTGGGAAGGGGAGGTAGTTTCCCATGAAACCAGAACAAATGTTTTCTGGAAGGCAACTTCTGGAAAGAAGCAGGCACCGATTCACGCCCTGATTTTCAGGAAATCTTCATCCTGGGTATACGTTTCTTGGGCACGGAGAAACCTCTGAAACTGGGCCGTAGAGCAGGGATGTACCCGGGGAGGGGAAGGCACCCCAGCAGAGGTCGAGGTTCGGGTTTCTTGAGATTGGCTGGGGGTGGGGGGAGCTCCCCTTCTTCCTTCCTTCTTTCCCCCTTAAACACGGAAGCCGATGACGATGAAAATCAGCAGGAGAACAATAAAGAAAGTGGCATCTCGGGTCTCGTCCCAGCGGAGCCCCCGCTTGGCCGCTTCCTCCCGCTGGCGGCGCAGGGCCTCCCTGCGGGCGCGGAGCCGGCGCTCCCGCTCCAGCTGCTCGCCGTAGTGCGCCTGGTAGAAGGCATCGAAGTTGAACACGGGGCGGCCGTGGCGCGGGGCGGCGGGGCCCTCGGCGCGAGTTCGCGGGGCGGCGGCGGAGGCTCGGGGAGCGGGGCTGGCGTGGGGCGGGACCCCGGGTCCGCGCAGGTCCTGCTCGCTGAGCAGCCCGCGGTCGTACTTGCGGCGGAGGCTGGTGCTCCCCAGCACCACGTAGGCCTGCGCGATGCGCGTGAAGCGCTCAGCCGCCTCCGCGCTCCCCGAGTTGCGGTCGGGATGGTAGAGGAAGCTCTGCCGGTAGTACGCCGCCTTGATCTGAGCCTGCGTGGCCGTGGGCGACACGTCGAGCAGCTCGTAGAGAGCCGTACGCGAGTACGGGCCGTCGCCCCGGGAGTAACTCCTCCCGAAGTCACTCAAAGGAAATCGCGGATTTGGGGGAAATCCTCCGACCTGCCAGAACCTCCACCACCAGAACCCATGCCAACTCCGGCAGCGCGCTGCCGCCATCTTGAACGGAGGCGGGAGGGCCGGGACGAGTCAGCCAATGGGAGCCGAGGATGACTCCGATGTAGCCAATCAGGTTAAAGGGAGGGCGGGGACAGAATTAGCACACACGTACTATAAAGTGGTCGCAGAACTGATGACGTAAAAAGCCTACTCGTGGAAATCGCCGGCTGGAGCGTGTCGGGGAGGCCTTCGGTATGGCTTCTCGCAGCCGGAGACCTGAGCACAGCGGACCCCCGGAGTTGGTGAGAGCCCCGTCACTCCGCTAGCTTTCTGTCATTACTGTATTTTGTATTTCCTCTAGACATTTTTGTTTTTCTTTCCCGGCAGTTTTATGACCAGAATGAGGCCCGGAAATACGTTCGAAAGTGAGAGCCTGTATATTGCATGGCGTCGGGGGTCGGGACTGGCAAGTGGCACCATCGGTTGCGGGCATTAGAATTTGGGGATGGTGGGTGGGCTGGGGGGCGGGAAGAAGGCACCTGGGTCCATGCTATTCTGACACTGGTAACTTTAAATCCTCCCGCTACTACTGCATTTATTTGGGTGTATTCGTCCGTGTTTTCAGAGTTGTGACATGTTTTAAACATGCGGTGAAACATGAGTTATGGCATGTTTGAAACATAGGCACTGGGTTAAGGAACCTACTCGAGTAAGGGGTCAGTTTTGTCTCCTCCCTCCCGTCCCCCCCTGAGAATGGAACCCTGGGCCTTGTGCCTGGTAGGTTAGAGTTGTACCAGTGAGCCACGCCCCCAGCCCCTCACTGGAGGATTCTAGGCAACTTCGGTACCATTAAGCCACGCCCCCAGCCCTTCCCTGGCCTATTCTAGTTCCAGTTATAGAGTAGTCATGAAGACTTATTGTTAAATACATCATCACAGTAAATTTTCATGCAACCATTCATGTATAGACGTTGCCTGAATCCCAAACTTTTTTTTTTTTTTGGTTTTTCGAGGTAGGCTGACCTGGAATTCACCTATGTAGTCTCAGGGTGGCCTTGAACTCACCGGCAATCCTCCTACCTCTGCCTCCAGAGTGCTGGGATTAAAGGTGTGTGCCACCACGCCCGGCTTTTTTTTTTTTTTTTAAATACAAACTCCAGCCTGGAGAAGTGGGACATGCCTTTAATCCCAGTACTTGGGAGGTAGACGTAGGAGGATCCATGTGAGTTTGAGGCCATGCTCTGCCTACAGTGAGTTCCAGATCAGCACTACGATGAGACTCTAACTCGGAAAAACCACAGATAAATAAAATAAAATAAATCTCCAGATACATTTGTATCTGGCTTCATGTGGATATTGGAGAATCAAACCCAGGCCATCAGGCTTTACAGGCAAGTACCCTCACCACTGAGCCATCTCCAGCCCCTGTTTTTGTTTTTGAGACAGGATGTCATGTAACCCAGACTGGCCTCAGTAATCCTCCTGTCTTGGCATTTTGACTGTTGGGATTACAGGAATACATTACCATGTTTGACTTCCAGCTTCTTTTGTTTTTTTCATGGCAGGGTCTCACTCTAGCACAGGCTGATCTGGAACTCACTCTGTAGCCCTAGAACTCATTGGTGATCCTCCTATCTCAGCCTCCCAAATGCTGAGATTTGAAGACATGCACCACCATGCCCAGACCAACTTTTTTTTTTTTTTTCCCCTTACAGGTAGGGTCTCACTTAGCTCAAGCTGATCTGGAATTCACTCTGTAGTCTCAGGCTGATCTTGAACTCATAGCAATCCTCTTACCTCTGCCTCCTGCATGCTGGGATTAAAGGTGTGCGCCACCATGCATGGCTTCTAAAATATTTTTGTTGTTTTCGAGACAGGCTCTCCCTCTATCCCAGGCTGACCTGGCACTCACTCTATAGTCCTTGGCTGGCTTTGAACTCACAGCGATCCTCCTACCTGGGCCTCTGGAGTGCTGGGATTAATGCTGTGCACCACCATGCCTGGCCCAACTTCTATTTAGCTGTGGCTACTTGAAAGTCATGAGGCTTTTGTTGTCTTTCTTCTAGACACCAGTGTTACAGATATTTCTGTTTTGTTTTTGTGGTGCTGGAGATTGAACCCAGGGCTTCATGCATTCAGGCAGGGCAGATGTTGTACCGCTGAGCTAATCCCTGTCCCTTGCTGTGCATTGTTGGTCCTCGTATAGGAGAGTCAGTATGGTGGATGTCATGAAGCATCAAAGCCTGATAGAATTGGAGCATCATTGGCTTGTCATTAGCTAAGCGACTTGCTCCATTTATATCAACCTTACCTCTGGGTGCACTTATAATTTGGGTTACAATAAAGTAACATGTTACTATGTTACATATACTTTGGAGACCACTTCATCATTGCTTTGAGACAAGGTACCTCAGGCTGGTCTCAATCCTTCTGCTTTAATCTCCTGAATGCTGGGATTGTAGGCGTGTACACTACCATGCCTGTCATGGGATCACTTTAAATAGTTGTATTTGAGTTTGATGATTTCAAGTTTGAATTACAAATTTAAAATGTCAGGAAAGAGCACCTCTAGCCGACCATTCCTTTCTTCATCCGGGAGAAATATTAGCCGAGAACTCCTTCACCACTCGCTTGTGTTTCTACCTTCCCAGCTCACGGATGATCGACATTCAGACCAAGATGACCGAGCGAGCAGTGGAGCTTCTTTGCCTGCCAGAGAATCAGCCCTGTTACCTGTTGGATATTGGGTGAGATCCTGGGGCCAGCTCACATGGTCTAGGTGTGGGTGAGGATCTTTGCTTCTCAGTCCTGTGAGTCCCTGTTGGTTGTGTCTTGCAGCTGTGGTTCTGGACTGAGTGGAGATTACATCTCAGATGAAGGGCACTATTGGGTGGGCATCGACATCAGCCCTGCTATGCTGGGTGAGTATGCCTTGTTCTCACCATGGACTATCCTCATGGATATGGAGCAGGTTTTTGTTTGACAGGATCTTTCTGTGGAACCCACTCTGGCTCCCAACTTTGAGATACTCCTATTCAGCTTTCCCAGTTGCTGGGATTATAGGCATGCCCACCTTACCCAGCTGGAGCAGCCATACTTACACTGCCTCTGACATTCTTTCCTCTGATGTAGATGCAGCCTTGGACCGAGACACTGAGGGAGACCTGCTTCTGGGGGACATGGGTCAAGGTGTCCCCTTCAGACCAGGCTCCTTTGATGGCTGCATCAGGTGAGGGCTTCACTTGCTTGCTTATTTGTTGGTGTGTATGTGCATGGGTGCATGAGTGCCTTCCTCTTTGTTTGAGACAGGAACTCTCTTTACCCCTGCTAATGCTAGATTAGCTGGCCTATGAGCTCCAAGATTGGCCGGATTTCACCATCTATTGACATAAGGGTTCTGGGATTACAGATGCATGTGCTATTTGGCCTTTGGCTGAGGTACTAGGGATCCCAACTCTAGCCTGCAGGCTTGTGAAGCAAGTGCCTTTAACCACTGAGTCATCTCCCCAGCCCAGTCCTTTGTCCACTGTGCTAAGCTGTCTAGTATCTGGGGTAGTGTGCTGCTGATGGACTAGGAAGGTAGAGAAGAGAGAAACAAGTTAACATTATCATCTGTGGGGAAGACCACCCTTGGTGATCCCAGGCTGAGTCCCAGGGAACTAGGGGAGGAGTAGGAGTATATAGGAGTAAGACTAGACAGAGAGGAGACATCTCAAGGGTAGCAGCTGTGTTTTGGTAACAATTCAGGTGTTCTGAGCTGTTAAAGAAATCATTGATATGGTCTGTATATTTTAGGAGTGAATTGTGAGTGTGTGCTAAAATTGAACCCAGTGCCTTTATATGCATGGGACTCTATCACTGAACACCACTCTAAGCTCTTTTTGAAATAGACTGGCTTTGAAGTCACTGTGTAGCCCTGGCTTTGAAGTAGTGATCCTCCTGCCTTCCCAAGTCATAGGATTACAGGTGTGCACTGCCACCTCCAGCTTTACTTTTCATTCCTTGTTTTTTTTTTTTTTTTTTTTTTTTGAGGTGGGGTCTCCCTCTAGCCCAGGCTGACCTAGAATTCTGTATAGTCTCAGGCTGGCCTTGTACTCACCAGTGATCCTCCTATTTCTGCCTCTGGAGTGCTGGAACTAAAGGTGATTGCCACGACGCCCAGCTCATTTTGTTTTTAAGAGGAGAGAGTGGAAGCTAGGGAGATCACTTAGTGGTTAAAGGCATTTGCTTGCAAATCCTGCTGGCCTGAGTTCATTCTTCCCCAGCACCTATGTAAAGCTGGATACAAAGTGGCACACACATATGTCTATGATCCCACCTCCTGTGAGGATAGAAGATAGCCAGGAAAGCCCAAAGCTCACTAGCCAGCTAGTCTGGCTTTTGTTTGCAGCCCCAAGAGGCCCTGTCTCAACAGAGGTGAAAGAAGAGCACATGAGGTTATTCTCTGACCTCACATGCCCATACATGTGCACACTCACACATGCAAATAAATAGGATTCTACTTTCCCTACCCTCTCTCTGTGTGCAGCAGGGGAGGGTTTCCATACACCAAGGCCACTAGTATTCCCTCCTGCACCACCCTTTGGATGACCGACCTCTAGATTTAAGATTAAGTCCGAGTAAGCAAACCATCAGCCGTGAGCATGTGAGCTACGTGCTGAGCGGCTGCTAGTGTATGTGTGTGCAGATCCTTCCTACAGAATGAAGTGCAGCTGTGCTTTTTATTATTATTATTTTTTTTTATTTGCAAGGAGAGAGAGAGAGAGAGAGCGCTCCTGGGCCTTCTTCCACTGCAAACGAATTCCAGGTGTATGTGCCACTTTGTGCATTGGCTTTAAATGGGAACTGGAATTGAACCTGGGTCATTAGGCTTTGCAGATAAGCACCTTAACCACTGAGCCATTTCTCCAGCCCCAGCTGTGCTCTTACAGCATAGACTAAGCAATGCCCCTAGCATTGTGCCCCTGTGGGTGCATAGAAGGAAGCCATGTGGAAAAGGGAGAAAGAGTGGCTACGTGTGCTGGTCTAGCGGGCTTGCTTTGGTTGGTGGAAGGCAGCAAGGGCAGATGGCAGACACAAGGCTCAGAAAAGGTTTCCCTGGGTTGTCAAAAGGATGTAAATGCGTTTCTGTGTCGTGAATCATGAAAAAGTGACTCGGGTGGACCAGCACTTTGCAAGATAGTAGCTGTGAATAGCATTCCTGTGGTGGATGATTCCAGAATCCTGAAAGGCTGAGGCCTTGGTCCCTCTCCTGACTGAGTTCTTTCCTTTTCAGCATCTCCGCTGTGCAGTGGCTCTGCAATGCTAACAAGAAGTCGGACGTCCCAGCCAAGCGCCTGCACCGCTTCTTCTCTTCTCTTTACTCTGCTCTTGTGAGTTGGAGCCCTCCCGCTCCCCTGCCCTGTAGGCTGATGGTGAAGTTGAGGGCTCCCACACTGGAAAGGCCACAGCATGGCAGGACCTTCCTGTGATTCTTTCCGTCCAGGCCCTCAGCCTACAGAAGTTGAGGCTCAGCTGGGCTCAGTGGAGAACACCTGTACCCCGGCACTTGGGAAACAGGCAGGAGGATACCCGAAGCTCAAGGCCAGCTTGGTCTACAAGGGAGATCCTGGCTGCCAGTCTCATGTGCTTCGTGTTTCTCCCATCTGCTTGCTGGCATTAGTCCTGGGGTTCCCACAGCCTTGTGTCCTGTGTTCTCTGCACTCGGCCTCTCAGAGGCCTTCCTTGACCCAAGGGAAACACAGTCCCTGCCAGTCTGCTTCCTTTTTTTTTTTTTTTTTTTTAAAAAAGCTTGGGCTCTTTTTAAAAAATATTTTATTTATTCATTTTCAAGGAGAGAGAGAGAGAGAGAGAGAGAGAGAGAGAGAGAGCGCGCACCAGGGCCACCACCCTGTTGGTCTGGCCTATGTGGGTCCTGGGGAATCGAACCCGGGGCCCTAGGCACCAGAGGCAAGTGCCTTAACTGCTGAGCCATCTCTCCAGCCCCTGCTTCCTTTTATCCCGACTTACTGCTTCTTGTTTTTTTAGGTAGGTCTTGCTATGCAGCCCTGACTGGCATGGGATTTGCTCTGTAGACCAGGCTGGTCTTGAACTTGGGGGGATCCTTCAAGATTCCGTAATGTGTGTGCCACCACATCTGCCTCTACTTTAGTGTTCTTTCTGCCACTTGCCACTCCTGAAAGCTAGTTACCTTTTCCACTAAAACATGTACCACGGAAGTTCAGGGGTGTCCCTTTTGCTCATGACAATGTCCTCAGCCATAGGGGCAGTGCCTTACATGTAATGGGAATTCTGTGCATACTTAGTAGATGAAGGTGTGTTCTAGTCCTGATCCCATGGAGTGTGTTTTGAGGTCATGACGTTTCTGTTGCTTGCAGGTCCGTGGGGCCCGAGCTGTCCTGCAACTGTACCCTGAGAACTCGGAGCAGGTGAGCAGGCAGCTGGAGCTGCAGAGAAAGGGGGGGACCAGAACAGGGAAGCTGTCCTGTTCCTCACCCTGCCATCTCCTTGCCATTGGGAGGCAGCAGAATAAAGAGCTTCCTGCTGACTGGTGGGAAAGGGAATGAGCACCTTAGGGTGAGCCCCATGGCTCCTGAGAACACCCTCACAGGGATGGTATCTGTAGAGGACAGAGCATGTTTGTCCCATTGACAGACAGGATGATGTGGGGGTTAGAGATGTGGCTCAGTGGTAGAGTGCTTGTCTAGTGTGCGTGAGGTCCTGGCTTCGGTTCTAGCACTTTGGAGGGAAAACATTAAAACAAGAGGTGGGGTTATGGATGATGTGATATGCTGTCACTCATTTCTAGAACCCAGTGACTCAATGGTGAGGCAGGCAGTTCTGTGTGAGTTGGGGGTTGGGACGTACGGACTTGAAAGAAAAATGGCTGGCTGTTCCTTGATACATAACATGTGAGTGAGTCTGGTTCACCTTCTGAGATTTGGGTGGGGAGCTGGGTCCTTGGGTGGAGATTGAGAATGGCCAGGATTGCTTTGCTCTGTTATTCTCCCAAGGGGTGCTGTGCCATGTCTACTTTGTTTTTGTTTGCATGTGCGTATATGTTCATATGGGGTATGGAGATGCCTGTGGAAGTCAGTGTTGGGTTTCTTCTTTCGGTCTCCACCTTATTTTTATGAGACAGAATCTCTTACTGAACCTGTAGCTCACTGGCTAGACCAGGGATCCTCCTGTCTCCTCCTTCCAGCACTGGGACTGCAGATGTGTACCACCACACCTGGGATTTATGTGTGTGCTAGGGATCCAAACACAGGTCCTCACCCTTGTGTGCCAAGCACTTTATCCACTAAGCCATCTCCTCAGCCTCTAGCTGCAAGTTTTAAGAACCAGCTGGCAAGCGCTGGGGGCAGCTGGCTTTTCCTTCTGCTTCCCCTGCCAACTCCCCACTCTCTTCTCCTCAGTTGGAGCTGATCACGACCCAGGCGACAAGGGCCGGCTTCACTGGTGGTGTGGTGGTGGACTTCCCTAACAGTGCCAAAGCAAAGAAGTGAGTGCTGTGCAACCCTGTGAGTGCACAGGGCTCACTGGTGGATGGTGGGGTCAGGCAAGAAGGAAGGTAGGCTCGCCTCTCTTGGGAGGTTTGTGAGCCAGGCCTAATGCAACCCTGTCTTGTTTCAGGTTCTATCTCTGCCTGTTTTCGGGGCCTTCAACCTTCCTGCCAAAGGTAAGAGGCCTGGGCTTGCAGACACATGTCTGGTATTGCCAACAGAGGAGCATGCTAGGAGAACCATGGTGGTCGGCATTCCTCAAGCTCCCAAGCAGAACCAGCCCTCTGAGCCTTGTGCTGTGGATCCCAGGAAGCCGCTTATAGCCTGGCCCTCAGCTTGTTGGAAGGGCTCAGGCTTACACGCACAGGCATCTTGAGTTGGGCCAGGTGACCCAGGAGCACACTGGTTCTTGCAGGGGCTGACTGAAAGTCAGGACGCAGACCAGGCCACCGAGTCCACGTTCACCAGTGAGAGGTAGGTGTGTAGATGTGCGCGCTGCTGCCAGAGTTGTGTGCATTATCTCTGCTTTCACCTGAGCCTCCACCTATAGCCACCCAGGCACCTAGCACTAGTACCCCTTGACACCCCTCTTGGATTCTGCCTGCTCCTGCCTCAGGCTGGGCACTGTGGCCCTTCTGGGTTTTTGTGGGCAGCCACACCACCTTGGCTCCTTGTGTGAGCCTGCATGTACCTCTTTCCTGAGCCACCCTCCTCACCTGCATCTTGGGTGCCATCCCTTTCCTCTTGTGTGAGACAGTTCCCCCAAGCCAGCCACCTCCCCAACCATCTGCTTCTCTGTGTCACCAAGCCACTCCCCATGCTTGGCACTTTTTGCTGTCTCCTTACAAGCTGTCTTTGTGATGGCCACCAGCAGTCTTTCGCCAGGTCTGTGCTGCTCTTCTGAGAGTGCAGCCTTATCTTCACCTGCTGCCTAGAACCTGAGACAGACAGGCCTCCGTAACTGCTGTTAGCCGGCAGTCCCTGCTTGTCCTCCCCTCTCGGGCTGGCTGCATGGTGTCCTGTGGCTGCTTCCCTGGAGTGCTCGGCCAGGCCCTCTCCTGCTTTAAATACCTCCTGGAGGGGCTTCTCAAACCCCCTCTTCCCTCTCTGAGCAAGAGCTCTGCCTGCCTGCTTTCTCTGTTTGGGGGTTCTCCGTGTCTGGGAACCCCACTCATACCTTTTGGGCATGAGCTCTGTCTTCCTTCTCTTAAGTTCTATCAATAATCTAATGACACCTGTAAACTTAAAAAAAAAAAAATACCACCTGGAGGGGACTAGGGTTGTGGCTAAGCAATAAAGCACTTGCCTAGAGTCCTCCAGTGGGGAATGGGGGGGTGACTCAGTGGTAGAGCCCTTGCCTAGAATTCACTAGAATCTCCACCTGTCCAGTTAGCATGGGGCCCTGGGTTCCATCCCCAGCACCACCAAAGTTAGGCTTTTCAGTCTAGGTTAGAAGCACTTAGATCCCAGTGGCCAGTCTCTTCCCAAGGCCTCTTTCCCATTGGGCTGTGGGGCCCTTTTCTCCTCAGTCAGGGTTGAAGGCCAAGATCAGCCATTGAGGATCCTCGTGGGGACTGCCGTGAGATGGGCAGCCTTGTTTTCCTGCCTCAGACACACTGGTAGAAGCTGGGACCCCGACCTCTACCAGGCATGTTTGACCCTAAGTGGCAGCACTGCACAAGTGTGCAGCTTTCCTTGGGTGCCTCCAGGCTGTGACACTCCTGGGCAGCGTGGGCACATCCTGCACAGGGTCGTTTGTGCCCAGGGGTGCCTGGCATCAAGGGCCTCACCCTTCCCACTCCCCTGCTGGTCCTGGGGTTGTTAGCAGGAGAGCTGTATAGCAAGACTTGGAGAAGGAAAGAGAGAATGCAGGAAAGAAGGAACTCCAGGGCTGGGGAGATAGCCCTGCACACATCAGAGCCTGAGCTTAGAACCCATGTGGCAGGTGCCTGTAATTCCAGCACTTGGACAGTGGGGACAGGAGACCCCAGGGCTTGCTGGCTAGTAGTCTAGCCCAGTTGGTGAACTCTGGGTTCAGTGAGAAGAGGTCTCAAAATAAAAGGTGACCCCCCCCCAACGCATGAGTGCTCATGCATGTACACTACATGCACACACATGCAGAGAGTGGGGCACTAGGCTCCCACCTCGCTGGGCTCACAGGAGTCTCTGCCAGGGCTCCGCATAGGACTGCACGCCGGGGCCTGGTGAAGAAGAGCCGCGAGTGGGTGCTGGAGAAGAAGGAGCGCCGCCGGCGCCAGGGCAAGTAAGTACCAGGCTGAGCAGCGGGGCTGGTGGGCTCTGGCCACTGAGAGCTGACCCTGCGCTGGATTCTTCCTTCTTCCCTGACACTGTTCTGCCTGTCCCCCGCACAGGGAGGTGAGACCCGACACTCAGTACACAGGCCGAAAGCGCAAGCCCCGCTTCTGATGGAGCCAGGAGCTCCAGGACCTCTGCGCTGAGGAGCTCCGCCATCTGGCCCAGAGCCCGCCTCCAGTTTTCTATGTCACAGTACTGCAGAGTCAACAGTTTTAGGAAAGTTCGAAGACTCAAAATGTTTTCACCTTAAACAATTCCTGCTGGCGTGATGGCACATGCCTTTAAGAGGTAGGAGGATGGCCGTGAGTTTAAGGCCAGCCTGAGACTACATAGTGAATTCCAGGTCAGCTTGGGCTAGAGCAAGACCCTACCTCGAAAAAACAAAAACAAAACTATCCCAGCAAGCCAGGTGTGGCACTCCTATAATCCCAGCACCTACCAAGGATGTTGATGGAGGATGGAGCATTCCAGGCCAACCTGGGCTACACACCCATCTCAACCAGTAACAAAAAAGTTGAAATGGTATTTATTTTGTTGCAAAGATATTAAAACGCTTGCTGTGTAACTTTTTGGGGTCCTAGCTCATGTCTCAGGTCCCTCTGTTGGGGACCACTGCAGAGCCCCCAAGCAGGAAAGAAGAAACCACTCTGTAATGTGCAAGGACAGGTGGGTCCCTTGAATCGAAGGCCATCTCACGAGCTGCTAGGTCATGCTCTGTACTCAGTCTTAGGTTGGAAGGGGGTTTGTGGTATGCACTGCCTTGGTCTCTGCCATCTCTGCCCCTTGGCTGTTGGACTGTCACTAGCAGAGACATACAGGTCCTGCTCTGGGGGGAACAGGGAATCTGATGGTTGAGACTTCTGGGCCAGGAGGGTGAGGCCTAGGTGTGGTGTGGCAGAGAGGCCAGCAGGCACCGAGTAGGCTGGGGGAAAAGGGTTCTGAGCTCTACACCCAGAGTGGCATTTCCCGGGGACCCATGTTTCAGGCCTTTAAAAGTACTGCTCCTCCCTGTGAGAGTGGGTGTTACCCACTGGGAAGAAGGTTGGCTCTTTAGCCTCAGAGCCCCTACCCCTTAATTACTCTGCACTTGTCCCTACATTCTCTATTACAGACAGTAAAGTACAGAGCAGCCATGGAGAATAGCTTAGTGGTCAGGCCTGGTGACCAGGCTTTGACAGTGCAGGCCATGTAATCCTAATGCGCGTGGCAACGGGATCCCAAAAGACATGAGCCAGGTAGTCTGGAGTTTACAATGGCAAGCGAGATCCTGTCTGAAGGTGGAAGGTGAGGACCAACACCAAGGCTGTCCTCTGACCTCCGCACATGACCTGTGGCTCATGCATGCCCATGTACATAACAAGGTTCAGACCAGAAGCTTGCTACAGATACAAATGTTTATTCTACATAAAAATCTCACAAAATGGGTAGCTGGTTGTACGAAGACCTTTGGTGAAGGGGTGGAGGGAGGTTGCCGTGGAAGAAGGCAGCATGGACAGCGGTCACAGTCACTGGGCAGGGGCAAAGCTGAGGGAAGGGGGGCACACGGACACGGCCCCGACCCCCACTGCATGCGCTTCCATGCACACTCCTTGCCTGTCAATGAGAAAAAAGTCCTGGGGGTGGGGTAAGCCCCAAGATGGTGGGGGAGGTAGGGGGGGCCCTCCCTGGCTGGCTGCTAAATACTGCGGTCCAGGACACCTGACACCACATGGCACGTTTGAGGGAGGCAGCGAGGGCGGGTGGGGGGGGAGACTGTAGGCCTAAAGTGATGCTGGGCATCCCACAGCACAGAGAGCAGGGACTACTGTCCCCAACATGCAACAGAGGCTGGGGATTCAACAGGCCCAGCAGAGGCCTGCAGCCTGTTCTGGAGTCGGGCATCACTGAGCCTCTTCCCAGAGTCACCAGGGGCATTGCTCCAGGGGCTGGAGATCTTGTGAGCCTTTGCCCAGGGTAGGGGAAAAGGGTGGTCCTGATAGGCCGGCAGCCGTGGCACCCTGAGGTTCATGGCAGTGCTAGGCTGTCCCTCAGGACACCCTTCCCCTAACCTGAAAAGCAGCACCATGTGGCCAGCTGGTCCCCACCCTCCAGGTGGCTCGGCATGGGGGTACAGCTGGAGAGGCCAGAGGATAGGACAGATGGAGGCAAGTTTGAGGCCTATGTGCCAGGAAGGGTAAACCCCAGGCCTGAAGAATAATCCAGGCCAGAACCTGTGACTTGCCTGTATTCATCTGTCCCCAGCCCTTGCTCCCCTCAGCCTCCTGTACAGACACACACTGTCACAAGATCATGCACACGACACGGCTTGGGGCAGGGTGAGAACGGGTGCCCCGTGGCAGAGAGGGGAGCAGTGTGGGGTGACAGGGAAGGGCTCTGAGCCACAAGGCAGGGGTAGGAGGGCAACCCAGCCAGGAGCAACAGCCAGGGGCGTCCTCGGGTAGACCCATCCAGAATGGAGTGGCAGGTGGAGTGGTCTCTATCCAAAGATGCCCCCAATGGTGGAGGCAATGACGATGCCCAGGATGACGCAACAGATGATGATTGCGATCTTCTTCTGCAAAGGACAGAAGGACAGGCCTCAGACAGCTGTGGGGACAGGTAGGAAAGGACTAGAATGAGGGCTGAGAGGAGGGATGCACCCTTGTCTAGATCTCCAGGGAGGGGCTTTGGGTGTGCCCTTGTCTAGAATCAGCCAGTGAGAGGTCTCGGGGGCATGGCTCAGTGGTAGAGGGCTTATCTAGCACGTGACAAGACCTCAGTATGGAGCCCATGTGGTGTTTGCCCGCAATCCCAGCACTTGGGAGGCTGAAGTAGGATTGCTAAACCTGGCTGGGCTCCAGAGTAAGTTCCTGGTCAGCCTGGGCTTAGAGTGAGACCCTGCCTTGAAAAAACCAAAACGATCCCAGTATTGGGGGAGGACTGGACTTGGGATTGGTGACACCTGGGATGAATGGAATGTGATGAGGAGGCGAAGGCTATGGTCAGAGCTTCTGAGAGGGGGGCAGGCAGGCGGGCAGGCCACTGACCCTGCGCGCCTTGCTCTGGTACTTGACAGCCTTCTTGGTGTCAGACACGGCTCTCTCCACGTAGTCCACAGCGTGTTCAACATTGTACTCAATCCTGTCAATCATTTCTCCCTGCAGGGTCAGGGGTACAGAGCTCCAGGGCTCCCTCCTCAGGATCCGAAGGGGGCTCTGGGCAGGGCTTCAGGAAACTACACTGAAACCAGAAAGAGACAAGGTGGCTGTGAGACTGGATAACAGTTTCTCACCTGTGTTCCCAGGTCAGAAACCTGGCCAGGGCATCTCAGGTACAAGAACCTCTAGGGGGCACTCTCCCATGGAAGCAGCCATGCAGTGCCAGCTATAATTAGGGTCCATGCAGAGGGCAGTGCCAGGCAGAGGACAGGCAGGAGTGGATGGGCTGTAGCCTGTACCTACTCTGGCTAGAGCTCAGAAGGCGACTATGGCTAAGTCCCCTACTCTCTCCTCGGTATGCACACAGCCCTAAGTGTCTACCCCGCCCCCCTTGGACCTGAGACCCTCTGTTTGGCTCCACAGCTCCCATGGGCCCTGCAATTTGGTCTCAGGCTCCTCCCTAAGGTCAGTCTGACCACGACACTGCCTCACAAGACTGGCATCAATTCATGTCTCCCCTCAAGTCAGACATCTTTGCCAGTGCCCAGATATCCATAGCTTTCTCAAGGTGACTACTTCCCAAGGTCATGTCACTCTCAGACTCTCTAAAATAAAATATTAAAAACAAAAAAGCAAGCATGGGGCTGGAGAGATGGCTCAGTAGTTAAGGTGCTTGCTTGAAAAGCTTAAAGACCCTGGTTTGATTTCCCCAGTACTCATACAAAGCCAGATGCACAATGTGGCCCATGCATCTGGAGTTCATTTGCAGTGGCTGAAGGTCCTGGTACACCCATTCTCTCTCTCTCTCTCTCTCTCTCTCTCTCTCTCTCTCTCTCTCTCTCTCTCTCTCTCTCTCTCTCTCTCTCTCTCTCTCTCTCTCTCTCTCTCTCTCTCTCTCTCTCTCTCTCTCTCTCTCTCTCTCTCTCTCTCTCTCTCTCTCTCTCTCTCTCTCTCTCTCTCTCTCTCTCTCTCTCTCTCTCTCTCTCTCTCTC
>PVHP010019945.1:0-30672 GCA_004024765.1 Zapus hudsonius
CCCACTGTAGGCTTTGACTAGGTCCCAGAATTTTCTTGCTCATCTCACCACTTCTGTGATTTTACCTGGGCCCTAGATGATGAGTTGGGGGTGGTTCATCTCCTGCCTGGGAGTCGGCCATCATCTCAGGTCTTGTTGGTGGTATTGGGTTCTTGATGCCTTCTGAAAAGTACAAACAGATTCTTCAATGAAGAATGAGGTCAGTATAGATTAAATGGGACCAACATTGTTAATTTGTCCAGATTTTAATGGGTGTAGCCTCTCTGTAGGCCCATGGTCAGTGGGGGCTTCCCCTTGGAGTCCAGGTTCTTGGTCTTCATAAGAATTTGCCACGGGTTGGAGAGATGGCTCAGCGGTTAAGGCACTTGCCTCCAGTGCCTAAGGCCCAGGGTTCGATTCCCCAGGACCCACATAAGCCAGACCCACAAGGTGGTGGCCCTGGTGTTCTCTCTCTCTCTCTTTCTCTCTCTCTGTATCTCTCTGCTTGAAAATGAATAAATAAAATATTTTTTTAAAAGAAGAATTTGCCATGGATCCCAGCTCCAGTTAAGGGTTCCTTGCCACTGAGCAGATCTCTTAGCCAATCAGAGAGTCATTGATTACCCACCTAGGTTTAGTGCCACTATTGCACAGGTGAGCACTTCTCGCCTTGCTGGTCCCTGCCTTATAGCATTGTCTTCAGCATTCTCAGGCCATCAGTCGCTGTTTTAGAGAAATGTCCCCTGATTTCTCCAAATATCACTGGCCAATTTCCCCTGGCAGCTCATGTAGCACCTTCCAGCACTATACAGGCTAACCATCTGGCAGCTGGTTACCTTTATGGATCTAGCAAGGTCTTTCAATAGCTCCCCTGCCCCCCACATCCCTTCCATCCCTGTTATCAGAATCAGGGTTCGAATGTCAGGTTTGCTTACTATTCAAGCTTAACCTGATTGAAAAGCACAGATGAGGGAGAATATGTGGTATTTGTCTCTCTGTTCTTGTGTGAATTCCCTAAGTATGGTCTGTTCCAAGTGCATCCACTTTCCTGCAAATTTCATTACATCGTTTTTCCTTACTGCTAAGTAGAATTCCATAGTATATACGAACCACAACTTTGATATCCATTCATCCAGTGATGGGCATTTGGGTTGATTCAAATTCTTAGCTGCTGTGAATTGAGCAGCTATAAACATGGTTGAGCAAATGTCTCTGTGTTGAATCAAGGAGCCTTGCAGGTAGATACCCAGTAGAGGGATAGCTGGGTCTGTTGGTAGCTCTATTTGCATCTTTTTCAGTTTTTTTTTTTTTTGCAAGAAGAGAGAATGTATGTGTGAATGTGAGAGGGTGTACCAGGGCCTCCTGCCACTGTAAATGAACTCCAGACATGTGTACCACTTTGGGCATCTTGCTTAATTAACATGGGTACTGAGGAATCAAACCTGGGCCATCCGGCTTTGCAAGAAAGTCTCTTTAACTGCTGAGTCATCTCTCCAGCCCTCAAATCATTTTGTTTCCAGGTGAGAAAAGAGAGGCTACAATGAGTTATGCTCTTTGCCCAAGGCTGTATTCCTTCCATGTGGGAAGGATGAGAGTCAGAGGCTAAGCAAAAGGGAGAGCAACGGCTAGGTGACAAAGTGGTAAATTCTGGAAACAGCCACAAGAGAATCCAGAGAAGAATTTGTGAATAAAGACCCCTGGGTTCCCTGCGTACAGCCTGACCAGAGCCTCACTCTCTCTTTTTTTATTTTATATTATATATAACAAGTTGTACTCTTTTATCCCCTCCTGTTACCCTGGGGACCCTACTCAGTGGGGTTATAACATTCACTGTGGTGTCATGAAGACCTCAGTTAGTCCCTGTGGGATAGGGTTTGGGGGGACTGTGCCTCAGCATATTCCTACTCACTCTCTCACTGACCCTTTGAAGAGCCTCATAAGTGAGGCTCATGGCTTCTGGTGGAGAGACGCTGGCTGAGAATCTCATAAGAAAAGCTCACGGCTCCTGATGGAGACACACTGGCTGATGATCTCATAAGCAAGGCTCACAGCTCCTGATGGAGAGACACTGGCTAAAGCACCTGATGTGAAAAAAACAAGCCAAACAATACCTGGCATTTGTCTCCCTCCTGAGATGAGAAAATCAAGTCCCAGATTAGTGAGCTCACAACCAAGTTGGGGAGAAATTGCTTTCAGCTGTAATAGCAGGGGGCCTGATGCAACATTTGAAGACACAGAAGTCTTGGCAGACCGTGGCACCCAGTAAGAAGTTTGGAGGAGGAAGTATGTTCACGCCAGAGACAGCCACAGTGACCAGAACAGGAGGAGGCTTGGGGCAGTAGAAAGGAATCTTCTAGTAGTTCTTTGCTGGAAGACCTTCGATAACATACTTCTCTGAGCTTCATCTGTAAAACAGAGTCAATCATAGATATTCAGGAAGGACTAGGCAATTACAATAAGAGAGAGAGAGAAAGAGAGAGAGAGACTTGTGAGGTAAGTGGTCTCTGAGGAAGGTAACAAAGACAGCACTGAAGTTTGGAATCATCCCCTCCACATTAAAAAAAAAGTATACTTCTATCAAAAATTCTCCTCATGCACCATGAGTTCCTCCTAGACCATCAGCAAGAATTTTGACTTGTAAGAAGCACACTTCATTGACCTGATTCTTCTGTGAAATTTGTAGGACTTGTTTTTTAAAAAAAAAAAAATCCTGTCTGCTTTATAAGAAAAAGATTCCTCCAGGAGGGAGAATTAATGAAGAACAATAATATCTACTTGGTCCTTCTAAGTATCCATAAAGTGCATGAAGACCACAATTGCCTTCAGGACCCCTGGAAGTTTTGCCCAGAAGAACACTGTACACTCATTTCTGCAGCAGGTGCAGGCACCACAGAGGGCTCTGCTCAGGCAAGAGTGGGAGTTGTAACTATGTCACCTGTAGAATTATTTACAAAGATGTCTAAAAATCATTCCAAGAATCATATATATATATATATATATAGTCCATAATGAACTATATTATTTAGTGGGCAAACAGTGAGTTGTTATCCCCAATTCCCCAATGCCCCCCTCCCCATCCCCAATCAGCTGGATATCCTCCTCCGTGGGTCATCTGAATCAGTCCTTGTTGCAGGGGACCATGGATAGCCTAGTACTCAGCCTGGTTCTCCTGGCCCAAGTGTGTTGTTCCTGAGGGGTGCCATGCCTCTGGATAGTCTCCCCCACCACGGCTCTCACAATCTTTCTGCCCCCTCTTCCGCTCAGTTCCCTGAATCGTGGTGGGTGAGTATTAAGGCTGCTTTAATGTTATGATAGGGGTCTTTGTGTCAAAAACTGTTGGTTTCTGTCACCCTGGCTTATCCTGTGTTGATTGAATCATTCCAAGAATCTTAGAGTTATCCCAAGTCCTGTAGACTGCTGACATAACTAATAGCACAAAGTTTTACCAAGGCTAACTGAGGGCTTCACTGAATGTCCTGTGTTAAGGGAAGTCATTGCTAAGATGTTCTCATGGGACTCTTGGATCTAAATCCAAGAGCACTCAAGATCCCACTATTTGGAATATGGATGACCTACGGGATATTATGCTATATGAAACAAGTCAGACCCAAAAGGATATCATGTGATCTCACATTTGTATTTGGAAAAAGAAGGAAGGAAAGAAAAAAAGAAAGGGAGGGAGGGAGGGGATTAAATACAGAGAAATAGAGAATATAACAGTGTTTCCCACAGGGAGAAGAGAGGGAGAGATACAGGACAAAATACAAAGCTGTTGTTTGTGGGATGAATAAGCCGAGAGAGCTAAGGTACAGCATGAGCTCTATAGTTATTGATTATATATTGGTGCACACCTAAAATCCTAGCGCTTAGGAGGTGGAGACAAGAAAATCAGGAGTTCAAGGTCATCTTTGGCTACATAACAAGTTTGAGACCAGCCTGGACTACATGAAAGCTTGTCTCAAAAAAAAATCGATGTAATTATAATCACCTCATTATATAATATATGTATATATAGCATTTATTGTGTAACTTAAAGTCACACAATATTAGTGAATAAATGAATACAATATTATAATGTGAGAAGCTACTAAATAACTTACTCAAGGCTCTTCAATTTCTCAAATCTTCTTTATTACTCTGAATGCTCATACTTTCTATAAATATGTTGGTTTATATATAAATAAATGTTATATGTAAGTATAGAAATATGTTGTTACTACACTCAAAGCACTGCAGCACTAAGCCTTGAAAATAGTACAGGCATGCCTTCCTCCTCGTCTCCTCATCCACTGGTAACGCTCCACAGGTCACAGCACTGGTCCACCCCAGACACAAACCATCGTGGACTGAGGGCACCAGCTGCAGAGAGGACCTGCCACTACTTGCCCAAAGTGGACAGGGCAAGATCGAAGTCTACAACTAGACCAGCTGGCAGCTTATCTGTCCTTGTCCTTTGTCCATCAACCAACCCATCTGGCAGCACTGTGCTGTCACGGGCCATTTCA
The DNA here is from genome assembly GCA_004024765.1 of Zapus hudsonius. Taxonomy (NCBI): domain Eukaryota; kingdom Metazoa; phylum Chordata; class Mammalia; order Rodentia; family Dipodidae; genus Zapus; species Zapus hudsonius. Next base: position 4,485 of record PVHP010019945.1, read on the forward strand.
AGTGGACATCAGTTGACTTTAAATTCAAAGTGAAAGGCCACTTGGCTGTCAAGAGCTGAAGGAAAAGCCAGGAACACTGGTATATTATAACCAGCCTGTAGCAATGTCCAAGGACCTGAAAGAGGCTACAGAAATACCACGTAGGCTTAGAGCCTCCTCTTTACCAGGAATGCATGGTGTTCTGTCATGAGTTAGGCAAACCTCACGTGCTTCTGTTAGAGTAGGAAGCAGGCATCATGGGCTAACCCACCTGATAGATCAGCCAGAAAAATGTCACTAAAAATGTTAAGTGGAATCTGTGTTAAGATCCCCATTCAGGGACTGGAGAGATGGCTCGGGGGTTACAGGTGCTTGCTCACAAAGCCTGACAGACAGCCTGGGTTCAATTCCCCAGTAGCTGTGTAAAGCCAGATGCACAAAGTGGTGCATATGTCTGGAGTTTGTTTACCTGACACACTCCATTATTGTCTGTGTGTGTGTGTGTGTGTGTGTTTGCAAATGAATAAAAGATTCCCATTCAGTAGTTGGAAAGAAAGAAGGGCTTCAGTGGAGGGGGTTCAGGAGAGAGGAAAGGGAGGAAGGTGAAAGGGAATTAGGTTCATGATATAGATCTCTATGTAAGGAGCTTGTCAATAAAAAGTTTTTTTTTTATTGTCCAAATTGAGTCCCAGTCAGCACAAACTATTAAAATTAAACAAAGACAGAGGTTGCTCTTCAGTAAGCATTAGCTTTCTGGAAAAGGCTTATGTCATGCTGGCTTCAAGTAATTCATCCATCATTAGAAGTGGAGAAGGAGGGTTGGAGAGATTGCTCAGTGGTTAAGGTGTTTGCCTGTGAACCCTAAGGACCTGGGTTTGATTCCCCAGTCAGTACTCATGTAAAGCCTGATACATAAAGTGGTGCATGCATCTGGATTTCGTTTGCAGAGGCCCTGGAGAGCCTTCTCTCTCTCTCTCTCTCTCCCCTCTCCCCTTCTCCCTGGAGAAGGAGAGGAGAAGAGCTCCCAGGGGAATCACAAAGCAAGGCTTAACTCTAGCTACCAGAGATGAGTTTTATCTTTCCTCAGGATGTGCGGTCCAGGTACCTGGAGAGGGGCTAAAGCAACCGTGGGGTCCAACCCTCTATAGCCAAAGCGAACAAGACAGTTTTCAGAGCACAGGGTCAGAGGGAAGGGCAGGGGCACTGTCGGGGCAGAGAGAGCAGCCTGCTCGGCAGAAGTTCTCTCCTGCCCCCCAGTGCCCTTGGCAGGCATGTCCCCGCCCAGCCCAACACTCCAGATGTGTCCCATTCCCTGGGGCAAGGCACTGGACTTTCCAAGGTAACACCCAGTTTATCTCCCGTGATCTAATCTGGAAGAGTTAATGTGCATTATTGGATTAATTCACTATTACTCCTGAGAAATACAATTTGCATTCTAGAGACACACAGCCTTAACCAAGGAAGGGGGAGATTTCCATAACCCTTCCTGGCTAGGGAGGGAGGCAGTTTTGCAAGGGGCCAGAATCTTAAATCCAAATTTTAAAACTTAACACAACCTCATCTGCTTCTACAGCTGGCAAGGTTTTAAATTTCCTGGTTTTGAAGCTACCAATCAATGCCTCCCTCCATGTAATCTATTTTTTTTTCTCCCTCCCTCCCCCACCAGGATCAACGTAAAAAGGCTTTGGGCTTCTTTTACTATGCTGAATAATACCAGAGCTATAATTTGTTACAGGGAATATTTTATTTTTAAAAAATGATACCATCTTTCAACTACTTAAAATAGCCATGCCTATCTTCCTTTATATTTTAGTCTGGTTTGGGTAAAACTAATAAGTTGCTTCAAAAAATATGCAAGAATTTTCATACATAAGAGCTATTCATTGGATATTCATTTTATGAATAAGAGCGATTCATATTCACTCTATATGTCAACTTAATATATTTTATATGCTAATATAACTTCTAATAATATAACGTAGTATGTTATATATGCTAAACTAATTGTATACATTGGGCACTATTCTAGAAGTTATGATCCCTACATTTCTGATGAGAAGACCAAGGTGCTGAGAAGTTAAGGAGACTTAGCTGAGATCACATAGTTCAAAGGGCTGGAAGAACGTTCCCAAACCATCTCTGCCTCCAGAGAGTTCTCTCTTAATTGTTACTTTCTACAGCCAACTAAAGGAGACTGTCCAGAGGCATGGCACCCATCAGTAACAACACACTTGGGCCAGGAAGACCGGGCTGAGTACTAGGCTATCCAGGATCCCCTGCCACAAGGACTAATACAGACAGCCCACGGAGGAGGATATCCAACTGATCGGGGATGGGGAGGGGGGGAATTGGGGATAACAACTCATCATTTGCCCACTAAATAATGTAACTCATTATGGACAATAAATATATATATATATATATATATATATATATATATATATATATATATATATATATATATATATATATATATTTAAAAAAGCACCATATTTCTGTTATCTCGAGTTCTTCAGCCTTACAATAATTTAATTCAGTAATTCTTTTTTTTTAACTTTTTTGACAAGTTCCTACAGACAATAAACCATAGTAACTCCCTCCCACCACCCTCCCCAATCCATCCTCCATTGAATCCTTTCTTCATTTTAACTAGTCTCTCTTCTATTTTGATGTCATTATTTTTTTCCCTACTATTATGAAGGTCTTGTGTAGGTAGTGTCGGGTACTATGAGGTCACAGATATCAAGGTCATTTTTCATCTGGAAGACTGCATTATAAGCTTTAGCCCTTACAATCTTTCTTCCATCTCTTCTGCAATGGAGCCTGAGCCTTGGAGGTGTGACAGAGATGTCTCAGTGCTGCACACTTAGTGACACTCCAGCGTCACTTCTTCTCAGCACTGTGGTGAGTTTTGACAACGTGGTAATTCTATAAGTGTGGTCCTCACATCAAAAACATTGCCACTCCCAGGGCTGTTAAACATTAAAAATTCAGGACCTGCCCCAAGCTTAAAGAATCCAGGGGCTGAAGAATTTGCTTGAAAAGCCTTATGGCCCAGGTCCAATTCCCCAGTATCCATGTAAAGCCAGACTCACAATGTGGCATGTGTGTCTGAAGTTTGTTTGCAATGGTAAGAGGCCCTGGCACATGGTTATACTCCCCCCTCCCTATTTATTTATCTATCTATCTATCTGTCTATCTCTCTCATTGCAAAGAAATCATTTTTTTTGTTTGTTTTTTTCAAGGTAGGGTCTCTCTCTAGCCCAGGCTGACCTGGAATTCATTATGTAGACTCAGGCTGTCCTTGAACTCGTGGTGATCCTCCTACCTCTGCCTCCTGAGTGAGTGCTGGGATTAAAGACATGTGCCCACCACACCCAGCTGCAAATAAATATTTTTTTAAAAAATAATTTTAAAAAAAATTCCAGAACTCTGAGGTAGATTCATCACTCTAGATCAACAAATCTTCCGGTGATTCTTTTAAAGTTCAAGTCTGAACACCACTGAAGAAAGATTTAAAGGTGTATTTGTAGTTGGGAATGAGTCAGCCATAACCCCTTTTTTGCATATGTATGTCTGTATGGTATGTGTGTGTATGTGTTCCTATGTTGGGTAGGCACATGTCACACATGTGTAGGGGTGTATATGGAAGCCAGAGGTCGGTGTTTGGTGTCTTCTTCAATTGCCTACCACCTAATTTTGTTGAGACAACGTCTCTCACCAAGCCTAAAGCTCATCCATTACTCTAGACTATGTAGCCAACAAGCCTCAGGGATCATCTGACCTCTCCACCCCAGCGCTGGGCTCACAGGCACACCAGAGCACCCAGCTTTTACGAGGGTGCTGGAGATTTAAACTCAGGTCCTATGATCCATCTCCCCAGCCCCTGTAGCTCCTTCTTAATATCCATTCCATACATAATTTTTTGCATTTAAAAATTTATGCATTCTTACGTTGTAACTCTAGAGAGATTTGCACAATCATTATTGATGCATGCTTCCCAGGTGTGTAGCACTGAGAAGAAAAATGAGGTTACCTATGCAAAATAAAGTTTCTCAAAATCCTGAAAGGTAGCCTATTAAAACTAGGTTTCTGAACTTAAAAAGAACAGGGTTATCTAACCTGGTTTTACCTAATCAGCTCCATGAACTTGCACCCTACTTAAATAGAGCTATGCAGAACACTATTAAGAGTTCCCTCAGGGTTCAGTTGACTAGAATCTGAATAGTTGGCCTAGCCGTTTCCTTTTTTTTTTTTTTTTTTTGGCTTGAAAATTCTTTATTCAGTGTCTTTGATTTATACACTGACAATTTTTTAGCCTTCATCATTTCCTCATTTCTATGTGTCTATATATTTGCAAATATCTAATGTATATGTGATGTATGTATGCATTATTGTCAACTATCTATCTATCTTCTATACTTCTGAAACATTTCTTCTAGCAAGGCCATACTTGACTTGGCTAGATCAGCCAGTTTGAGAAGCTTTATTTTGCATGGATGACCTCATTTCTACTGAGTGAGTGTGTGTGTGTGTGTGTGTGTGTGTGTGTGTGTGTGTGTGTGTGCAGACCGATGTGTACCATGTGAGGGGAGCACACCCGGGACAGCCTCAGGTATTTGTCTTCTCATTCTGCCTTCTTTTTGAGACAGGATCTCCCTTGCTGGTTTCGCTATGGGATGTGCACCAGGTAGCCGCTCCATGAGCCTCCCCGTTCTCCTGGGTTTGCCTTCCATTTCCATAGGCAAGCTGGGGTCACAGGTGCATGTGCCACTTCGCAGTCAGCTTCACGTGGGTGCTGGGGAATCTAACTCAGGATGACCAGCTTGCAAGCAAGCCCTTTAATGCCTGATGCTGTTTTCTTCATCCAAAGAGAGGTCATCTTTGGCCTGAGAAGCACCCACAAGTAGAACCTCCACTTGCTTGAAGACCAATGTCGGGTGTACTGTGCACCCATACTAATGACACAGGGCGATTTCCAAGGAAGAAGTTTCTCTAATCAGAGTCCCTTGTGTCTTCTGTGTCTTTGGAGCTTGCTCAGTGTTAGCCAGAGTACACCCTAAATAAAAGAAAATGGAACTTTATGGACAACATCCTATCCTCTAGATCAAAGGCCGGAGGTGAGCAGCAGAGGGGAAAAGACTTCTCTGGAGCAAGATTGATCGATGACCTTGACTTCCTCAGAGTAGGGATAAGTGGTTCCCAGCCTACAGAGAGGGAATTGCTGTGGAGGAAAACAGTCTGGACTCCAGTCACATGAGCCACCAGTGCAACTCCAACTCAGGACTGTGCAAGCTCCTTGCCCTGTGACTCTGAGCAATAGTTATACCTTCTAAAGCCTTGGTTTCCTAAGTTTGAGAAGGACAGGCACGATATCCATCACTCAATGAGAAGTCACTGTTCAATGGGACCATCTCTGAAGATGTTAGCAAAGCTCTTCCTCTGAAGTGAGGAATTTTCTGTACTTTCATAAGGCTGGGTGAGGGCGTGGCCCCTTGAATAAACAGGGGTTGATCCCCAGATTAAATTCTCCATGCCCATGTCCAATAAGCATGTCCCTGGTTATATGCGCTATAACTTGGGATATATTATAACCGGGATGTGTTATATCCTGGGACATGCATGTGTGACTTCTAATCCTAAAACACAGGATGCCACATACCACCAGAAAAGGGAAGCTGTAGGTCTAGGTCAAGGTCATCACAAGTCCTCCCCTAAAACCTCCGGATGGTGTTAGATTCTCTTCCTCCCCACAGCTCCACACACATAGACACATTCAAAATATGTAATCATCAAATTCCTAGAGACTTGCGAGAAGGGAACACCAATAAGCTACAGAGAAAAAAAAAACACCATAGTCATTGCCTGGACATGAAGTCGAAAACTTTCCCAGACATTTTTAATTTTTCCCAAAAGGAAAGCACCCTCTGCTGGTCAGCTGCCTCTGCTGGGAAAGGGCTAATTCTGATTTGTCCCAATAAGGGCTGTTTGGCCTGCCTAGGAGTAGACGGAGTGGCTCCAGTTTGCTTGTCAAACAGAAGGAGGGATGAAGAGATCACCCAGAACCTACTTTGCTCTCCTCCATCATGGCCATCGTGTTCCAGAAGTGTTTCACGTAGAGGCTTCACCCAGAATTTGAGCTGTGGTGGTGGAAACATCTGAGGCTGCACCATCCTCACAAGGGCACCTACGGGTAGCTATCTGGGACATGAAATGTGGTTCAGTGACCAAGGAGCTCAGTTTTTCGTCTTATTTCACAGTGACTGATTTTAACTTATGTAATTGACTATAGATACTAGATAGCAAAAATTTCTATTTAACAATAATTCATTGACCCCCATGCTACCTGTTCAAACTGAGATGGATGCTTAGGATGAAGTGAGGTGAGGGGTAAAGTAATGCTTGTCTTCATGGAACTCAATTTCATGAACCTATAAATCGAATAAGGATGCCACTCAGAGCAAAATGGCAGATGTTATAAAGGACAACTACAGGCTCAATTGAGATCTGGACTGGTTTGAATGGCTCATGGAAGGTTCTGGAAGAAACAATATTCAGCTTGAGAATTTTCCACGAGGAGCATATTTGTAACAGAAGTCCTAAGGCATGTTGTCAACATGTTCACACCATGAAGGTCATCTGAAGTCACATGAAGGCTTCCTGTCTTCATACCAAATCTAATATAAATCTGTTATAGAAATGGCATGTGCTGGAGAGATGGCTCAGTAGTTAAAAGTGCTTGATTACAAAGTTCAATGCTCTGGGTTCAATGACCCTATCCCCACCTAAAATGAGATGCGCCAAGTGGTACATGCATCTGGAGTTCGTATGCAATGGCAAGAAGCCCTGGAGTGCCCATTCTTTTTTTTTTAAAACACACGTTTATTTTTTTATTTATTTATTTTTAAGTAGAGAGAGAGAGAGAGAGAGCACATAAGCCAGACCTTGTGGGTCTGGCTTATGTGGGTCCTGGGGAATTGAACCCGGGGCCTTAGGCACTGGAGGCAAGTGCCTTGACCTCTGAGCCATCTCTCCAGCCCTGGAGTGCCCATTCTTGCTCTCTGTGTCTGCTTCTTTCTTTCTCTCTCTCTCTCTCTCTCAAATAAATAAATAAATAAACAAATGGGATATGCTTGCTGGCAAAGGGAAGCAGATGAAACACTCTGGTGTAGAATTCTGGCTGAAGAGTGGAGCAGGTAATGAGAAAGGATGAGTGGGTGCAGGGAGACTTTTGACGAAGCTGTCCATCAGTGAGTGAGTGGACATGGAGCTGACCTGCCACCTTGAGGGAAGGGTATGAGTGCAGCCAAGCAAGGAGCACGAGGCTGAGAGCTGGCAAAAGGGCTCGTGGACCATTCCTACTCCAGCTTATCAGCAGTGTGCCCTTCCCAAGCGACTAGCCCTGTCAGAATGTTGTCCTCGTGTGTAGACCAGCTGAGAATTAAGCATAAGGTCTATAGAAAATAAAGCATATATGAATCCTCCCCCCCAAAAAAAAGGGATTCTCAGACCTCTTTCAGGACTTTTCCTACTAAAATATGAGCTCCCCCCTCACCAGGGACCATTGCAGAAGAGGTGGCTGAAAGAATAGGAGAGCCAAAGGAAGGGGAGGAGTGCTTTGTAACACTAACTTCCAAGCTAGTGCCTTGAACTGCTGAGCCATCTCCCCAGCCGCTGAAGACACAAAGAGGCCATGGCATTAATGAGTACACAGTGGCTGATGCTACCTACATAAGACCTGCATCATAAGGGGAAATGGTGATATCAAAATAGACAGGAAAGGGCTGGAGAGATGGCTCAGCAGTTAAGGCACTTGCCTCCAGTGCCTAAGGCCCCAGGTTCAATTCTCCAGGACCCACATAAGCCAGACCCAAAAGGTGGTGGCCCTGGTATGTGTTCTCTCTCTCTCTCTCTCTCTCTCTCTCTCTCTCTCTCTCTCTCTCTGTATCTCTGTTTCTCTCTGCTTGTAAATGAATAAATATTTTATAAAAAATGGCATATTGTTATATGCATGAAGGTTGTCAATAAAACGTTAAATATATATGTACGCATACACGCACACATATATACATACATACATATATATGCCTGCATATTTCTACCCCACTCATCCTGTGTAGACCTTGCAACATACTTCATGTTTTCCAATTCATTCGTTCATTCATAGCCATTAATATTTTTCCATGGGACCCTCAGACTAACAGCATGAACTTGGACTAGTCATTTTCCCTCATGATCACTAGTTTTCTGACCTATAAAAGAAGAATAATAACAATAATAATAATACAGTATCATGGAAGAGCAGGTGAGATGATGACTGTGAAGACATTTCTTTCTCTTATAAAAATGAATGAACTTGAATCAATGAACATACTGTAACATAGTTGTATTCCCATCAGGTTATCCCATATCAAAAGGCATCAATAATCATGTGGGGTCATGAATACACCAGCTGGTTTTTGTGGGGAGGACAGTACCTCACAGAGTGCCTTTCATTAAGAAAGAAAAACTTTTTTTTCTCTGTTTGCACAGTCAGTGAATAATGAATAATGAATAACCATAGTGCAATTTGGGTTTTGATGAGAAAGAGGTACAACCCTTCATCTATCCAGGGGGACACTGTTTCTCTTAGGACAAGCTGAAGCACATATCCTTACCAGCCCTCAAGAACACAGAACCACTGTGAGGCCAAGATTATGTTCTGCCAACAAGCCATCTCATGTCCCCGGAGCCCTGACCTGCAAAATTCTAGATGCGAAAGCATTTTCAGGGAGAATGAGCTATGGCATTTGACATGTGCTCTGGCTCCCTTTGGTCTTGCTCTCACTTGAGAACCTAACAGTTCTTGTATATTTCACGGCTGGTCCAAACTTCTCATCCTCCAGTGTTTCAAATACTGAAGACATGTGAGCATTGTTTGATTATATGGTGCCCATAAACGGATATCAAAGTGCAGGCTCCCAGCCTCTGGAATTATTCCACTTGTAAAAATTAATTACCATTAGAAATGCCTTCACAACACTGCAGGCTGAAGTCTCAGGACGCTGGGAAATCAAGCTGGAACTGAAATGGATGTCATTTCCCTGCTGGCTAGCTGTCATGGAGCTGGAAAATGCTATGCAAGCTACTAGGGTGTAAATGTCATCAACAGAATGAACAAGCTACAAATTCAACCAGCCAGGCAAGATGTACCAGTGGGTGCAACAGTGGTACTTAATCAATGGAGGTAATCAACTGCTCTCTGATTGGCTATGAGGCCCACTCCATGGGAGGGAATTCCTGCCTGTTACTGAAAACCAAGTCAAAAGCTTATGGCTTGAAGACTCATAGACCCAAGAGGGACGCTCCCAACTGTGCTGTGGCTAAATGGAGAGATTATGCTTATTAGAAAACTTTCTACATATTTATCCCCCTTTGATCAATACTGTGTTCACTCTTGGTTAGACAGTCTGCTTTTTAAAGATGGCGGTAAATACTGGGGAGACCCAAGACCCATCAGAATAAGAAGAAAGCAAATCCAGGTGGGGCACACTTTTAACCCCAGCACTTAGGAGTCTGTTAGAAGGATCTCCATGAGTTCGAGACCCTACCTCAAAAAAAAAAATGACAAGAAGAGCAAACTGAGTGCCTAGCTCTGGACAAGAGTCATCTATCATGCCTACCATGGCCCAGGAAACATCGCAAGGAAGTGGTAGATTAAATATGAGTGCTGCTTTCATGGCTAGCCAGTGAACCTTCTCTGTGGTGATGGTGGTAGACACTGAGGAGACTCAAAACTCATCAAAGCAGAAAATCGGAGTCTGTTGAGAGGTCAACACTAGAGGAGACTTCTAACATGCCCTCCAAGGCTGAGGCAACATTGCAGAAGAGAGGGCAGAGAGAATGTAAGAGTGACAAGGTGGAAAGGTACAATGAGAAGCACTGTCCTTCCCACAGGAGCCAACTGGTGTATTCATGACCACACATGATTATTGAAGCCTCCACTGAGATGGGATAACCTGATGGGAATACAACCAAGTTACAGTATATTCATTGATTCAAGTTCCCAATACAATTAGTTTTCATAAAAGAAAGAAATGAGCCAGGTATGGTGGCACACGCCTTTAGTCTCTGAAGGCAGAGGTAGGGTCTTGCTCTAGCCCAGGCTGACCTGACACTCACTATGTAGTCTCAGGGTAGCCTGGAAATACAGTAATCCTCCTACCTCTGCCGCCTGCCAAGTGCTGAGACTAAAAGCTTGCACCACCATGCCCAGCTCATACTCACTTTTATTAATAAGTGATAGAAAATATAGGCTGTAGGCTAGTAAACAGAGCCTCATTGCTCTTATAAATATAAATTATTTATGAGCACAGTTGCATTTTTGAGCTAGAAAAATATATATCAAAATAAGTGGCAGAACTATGAGTGTTTTCCTTTCAGTTTTTCTTGTTTGTATTTTTATTTTTTCCAAGTGATTATGAGTAATATGGTGAAGCCAACCAAAAACAATTGCACAAGAATTTTTTCTATAGTCAAAAGAAACAATTCCATTGTTTTGTCAGTGACTGCTCACCATACTACATCATGAGAGAAAGAGAGACAGAAACAGAGACAGAGAGCACCTTCTTATAAATAAGTGTATGAGAACCAAGATCAGATGTGCCAGTAATCTGCATAAGGAAAAAGTTACAGTTCAGAACCACCAAGAGTGGAGACCAGAAAGGATGCAGGCAGAGCTGTGTTTACACAGAGTATCTACATGAAAGACATCACAGAAGTCCGAGTACATCAGTGAGCAGGCATCACACAAGAAGCAGAAAAGCCCAGAGGAAAAGCTTATGTAATAACTGTTGGTTTGCCTCCTCCCTGTCCACACTCAGAACTCCATTAGCCAAAAAAATACTTCAGACAGCCAGAGACATGAGATCCAACCTCTGGGGAAATTAAGAGAAAGAGACCCAAAACTTCTCCCTCTAGTAGAGATCAAGGCTCAGAACTGAACTCACAGATATTAACTGAAAGTGTACACAAGAAGCAGTTCAATTCCATAGAGTTTTCAACTCCTTTGAACCCTACAAGGGAGTTAGGAGATAGAAGACTCTTCTCTGAAATGCCACTGGGGGAAAAAAATCTCCTTATTGACATGTGGGGAACTTTTATCAAAGAGGTTTCCTGGTATAGCCATTCAAAGGAGAAGCCCACCATACATCAAGCCTTACCCAAGTCTGCATGGCTTCTAATTCAATTTTTCAGCCCTAGCCAGGACCAACCACAGAGCCACAGTTCTCAGTCAGCCAGCCTAGGGTGGTCAATCCAACACCACTGATGAGACTATTATCAACAACGTTTGGTGTGTGTGGTTTGTTATTCATGACCTCACAGTGGCTGATTCCACCTACACAAACCTGCAGAATAGAAGGGGGAAAATGATGACATCAGAATAGAAGAGAGGGCTGGAGAGATGGCTCAGCAGTTAGGTTGCTTGCCTGCAAAGCCTAACAACCCAAGTTGCATTTCCCATTACCCATGTAGAGCCAGATACTCAAAGTGGTGCATACATCTGAAGCTTGTTTGCAGTAGGCTGGAGACCTTGGTGTGCCCATTCACTCTGTCTCTCTTCTTTCTGTCTCTGTTTGCAAATAAATAAGTAATACTAAAAAAAAAGAAGAGAGACGATGGAGAAGAGAGACATAGAGGGGGAAAGAGAAGGTGATAAGGGATTAGGATCATGTTATATTGTTTATATTTATGGAAGTTTTCAATAAAAAATTTAAATATTTACAAAAGGAAAAAAAGTTCTGGGCTTCATTGTGTTGTGGCTTTTATGCCTCTTTATGGGCTTTTCTAGAAGATTATGGGGGGGGGGGGAAAACGCCCTTAAAGAGATATCCAGTTAACTGTAAGATCACCACTTTATCCCACCTCATAGACTTAAAAATTCATAAGACAGAACTCACTATGCTGTTATTTCCACTTTAAGACAACCCACTCTCATCTCTCTTTGGAGTGCATGCTATGCTGTGCTTTGCTCTGATTTATGAACTTTTTTTAATTGTGTGTGTGATACATACGTATTTGTATCCACTTGTGGAGGTACACACAAATGCCATGCATGTGTATGGAGGGTTCAGTCCTCACCTTCCATCTGGTTTAAGACCTGGTTGGTCTCTTGTTCACCACGGCATACACTAGCTGGCTGTGATGGTTAAATTTTGTTGTCAACTTGACCTGTAAGTAATCTTGGGTGGTTGTCTGAGGTTGTTTATAGGAAGGCATCCCTGTTGGTAGGGGTGGGATGTAAGGAGTCTTAGAGGAGCTAGAAATAGACATGCTTTCCTGGGAGGGAAGTACAGGAAGAAAATTCCAGAGACTCAGGGAGTAAACAATTCTGGCTAAGGGTTGCAAGATCCTGCCCTAATGCTATATAAAGGGGAAGGAAATCTCTCCCCCTCTCCCTTCTTCCCATTCGCCCCACCTGTTTGCTGGTTGTATGTTGTGTTGGTGATGGCTTCTCTTTCCCTCTGCTTGGACTTGTGAAAGGGGGCCAACCTCCTTCACCATTATGGAACTTCCCCTGGATCTGTAACTTCAATAAATCCCTTCTTCCCAGAACTGTGCCTGGTTTGGAGATTCATCCCAGCAGCGTGTGGCTATGACACTAGCCCATGAGCTTTTGACATTGTCCTGTCTCCGCCTCCATCTCTCCATAGCAGCACTGGAATTACAGATATATACTACCTTTTCCAGCTTAACATGGGTACTGGGGATCTGAACTCACATAACTCACACTTGCACACAAGCACTTCATCCACTGAGCCATCTCCTTACCTCTGCTTTATGAACTTCTGCTTAAACTTTCTTTGCCTCTTAACTGCATTCTTTCCTTTGGTAAGATAACCAAGAAACCCCCACCCCTGTCACACAAAAATCTATCTTGAGCTATAGCTTCAGTGCTATATCCATGCACTCATGGTCTCTTGCATCTAAGGAGTGTGGCATTGGGTAAAGACTCCTTTAAGCCTCCTCTGGGATGAACCATCATCTACCAGAAACACGAGAATATTCTCAGTGGAAGTCAGAGCACCACACTTCTCCGCACAGTATCCATTCCATCAGTCCCACGCAAACCAGGATCAAGACCAGTGAAGGATGGAAAAGGAAGGCATGCCAATGAAAGGAGTATTCTCTTCATTGCCTTTTACCTGTTTATAACTTTACCGTGGATAATAGAGTTAAGTGCAAGCTGATTTTACTTCATGACCTTATAAGAAATGCTTCCAGAAACAAATAAAACTTTTATTTTTTTTTCTTTTAGTAAAATCTTTTATTCTTCAAAGGGGGCAGCATTACCCTTCTCCAGCAGATTCTGAACTTTGTTTCTCTATCGTGTTATTACTTGAAATAAACATGGTCAAGTTAAATTTCATTTTCTCTGCAATTGTGAAATAGGAAATCCTGGGATTTTGCTCAGCAATAAGAGTTGACCAGGTACAGGCTATAGCACAAACTCAACTGATCTGTGTGAATAAAGTTTTACTGGTAGGTGACCACATCCACCACCACATCTGCATTGTCTATGGCTGGCCTTTGTCTTAAGTAGTGGTATTGAGTAGTTGAGACAGACCCGCTGACCCAAAACGCACAAGTAATTATTCCTTAAGCCTGTTTCAGAAAATGCTTGCTAGCCTTGGCTCTAAAAACACAAAATGCTTCTGAAATATGTTTTAGTTATTGGATCTGCTTTTCTAATTTCCTTATCTAAGAATTCACATAGTCTTTACTGTTTTGAAAAGAGATTTATGTCTTCATATTTTATTGAGCAAGTTTGCCAAGAGGCATTTGGAAAACTGTGCCAAATAAATGCCAAATAAGTGTCTCAATCAGTACCAGCCAGAGAAATATAATGTAAAGGTTTAAATATGTGACTTTAAATTCTCTAGTTTTGGATTAATAAAAGTAAAATAAACAGGTGAAAATAAAGAAGAATTGGCTTTTAGGTCTCCTGTGTTGTGTGTGCATATGGGTGCAGAGTGATTATAGATAGTCATAGTGTATGTGTGTATGTGTACAGATAGTATGTACCCTGTGAGAACATGTGTGAAGGCCAGAGTAGAACACAGGTGCTCTCATCTACCAGGATTCCTCTATCACCCCCTGAGATGGAGTCTGTCACTGCACCTAGAACTATCCTGTTTGTCAAACTGGCTTCCTGCAAGCCCAGCAATTCTCCTGTCTCTGCCTTCCTCTCCTCACCACCCCACCCCCAGGACTGGGGTTATATGCATGCATGGCCACTTCTGGCTTTTTCTGTGAGTGATAAACATCAAACTCAGATCTTCTTGACTATTCCACAAGCACTCTTACTCACAAAGCCCTCTGCCCAGCCCACAGCACCTCATTCTTTTTTTTCCATTACTTTATTATTTTTTTTAATTGTCCATAATGAGTTACATTATTTAGTGGGCAAACAATGAGTTATTATCCCCAATTCTCCGATGCTCCCCCTCCCCCATCCCCAACCAGTTGGATATCCTCCTCCATGGGTTGTCTGGATCAGTCCTTGTGACAAGGGACCATGGATAGCCTAGTACTCAGCCCGGTCCTCCTGGCCCAAGTGTGTTGATACTGAAGGGTGCCATGCCTCTGGATAGTCTCCCCCACCATGGCGCTCATAATCTTTCCACCCCCTCTTCCACACAGTTCCTGGAGTCGTGTTGGATGAGTATTAAGGCTGCTTTAAGAGCTTAGAGGTCTTTGTGTCAAAAATCGTTGATTTCTGTCTCACTGGCTTATCCTGTGTTGATTGAATGGCTGTGGCTGTGGGTCCCATTGTTCATCCCATCATTCTTTGTGGGGTTCCATATGGATCCTTCACGATATGACTGTTCTTTTTTTTAATATAATCATGTTTTTTTAATGTTTTATTTATTCATTTTCAAGCAGAGAGATACAGAGAGAGAGAGAGAGAGAGAGAGCACCAGGGCCACCACCTTGTGGGTCTGGCTTATGTGGGTACTGGGGAATTGAACGCAGGGCCTTAGGCACTGCAGGCAAGTGTCTTAACCACGGAGCCATCTCTCCAGCCCAGCACCTCATTTTTAATATGAACTAGCATTAGACTCACAAAATGTCTGAGAATGCATCAATAAGGAAAAGAAAGCATCTAAAATAAAAGCTACTTGGAAGAGTTCAGAATACTGGAGAAAGGCTTTCTTTTAATGCCCATTAATCTATTCAAAGACTTCATAGAGACACTATCTAGCAGCAGACAGGGATTAGTCGCTAGAATATAGAAAGAATTGCAGGCTGGGGAGGCTGCTCAGTGGATAAAATGCTTACCATTAAAGTATGAGTACCTAAAATCAGATTCCCAGAGTCCAAATAAAGCCAGACACACTAGTGTGAACATCTGTCATCCAGCAGGCCTATGGCAAGATGGGAATTAGAGACAGGAGAATCCCTTAGAAACTCGTAGGCCAGCTAGTCTGGTACATACTGCAGTGGACAAGAGACCCTGCCTCAAACAAGGGGGAGGTGAGGAACAAGAGGGAACCAGCAAGAGAGGGATGAAGGATGGAGGAGAGCAGAGAGAATACAGATGAATGAGAACAAAGTATGTGTGCTGTGACACAGTGAGCCTGTATGCACATACACAAACATGTGCAGACATACCCAAAGTACAAAAGAAAAGAATTGCAAAAATTGCACACCAGCTGGGCATGGTGGCACACGTTTAATCCCAGCACTCGGGAGGCAGAGGTAAGAGGACTTCTGTGAGTTTGAGGCCATCCAGAGACCACATAATGAATTCCAGGTCATTCCAGGTCAGCCTGAGCTAGAGTAAGAACCTACCTAAAATAAATAAATAAGTAAGGGGCTGGAGACATGGCTCAGCGGTTAAGGCATTTGCCTTCAGTGCCTAAGGCCCCGGGTTCTATTCCCCAGGACCCAGTGAGACAGAAACCAATGAATCTCGACACAAAAACCCCTAAGATCACAACACAAAAGCAGCCTCAATACTCACCCACCACGACTCAGGGAACTGAGCGGAAGAGGGGGCGGAAAGATTGTGAGAGCCGTGGTGGAGGAGACTATCCAGAGGCATGGCACCCCTCAGTAACAACACACTTGGGTCAGGAGAGCCCGGCTGAGTACTAGGCTATCCATGGTCTCCTGTCACAAGGACTGATCCAGACGGCCCACGGAGGAGGATATCCAGCTGGTTGGGGATGGGGGAGGAGGAGCATCGGGAATTGGGGATAACAATTCATTGTTTGCCCACTAAATATTGTAACTCATTATGGACAAAAAAAAAAGAAAACAAGTCAAACTCAGAAAGATATATAACACATGTTTTCTATTAGACATGGTGTCTGTATTTAAGCACAAAGATAACCATGACAGGAGAGGAAGAGCTCTTAAGGAAGGGGAGAAAGGGGGACAACGGAATGTATGTGACATGAAAGCAAAGAAAAAGCTATTTGAGAGGAGAGAGGAGACCAGCAAAGAGAGGGTTAAAGATGGAGGAGAGCAGAGGGAATGAATATGAATAAGACTAAAATATAAACTAAATAATAAGAAATCAAACAACCCAATCAAAAAAATGGCCTATACAACCGAATAGAGAGTTCTCAAAAGAAGAAATACAAATAGCCACGAGACATCTAGCACATATTCCAAATCCTTTGCCATCGAAGAAATGCAAATTAAAACTACTTTATGATTTTTATTCTACTCCCTGTCAGAATGGCTGTCATCAGGAAATCAAATGACAATAAATGCTGGTAAGGATGTGAGGGAAAAAGGAACTGTCCTCCATTGTTGGTGGGAATGTAAACTGGTGTAGCCATTGTGAGAATCAGTGTGGAAGTTCCTGAAACAGCTAAAATAGTTACCATACAACCCAGCTGTAGCGCTCCTTGGCATATATCCTAAGGACTCTACACACTACCTCAGAGATACTTGCTCATCCATGTTCACCATGGCTCTGTTCACAATAGCTGGGAGATCGAATTAGGAGGTTACTATGATCAAAATACATTATGTGCCGGGCATGGTGGCGCACGCCTTTAATCCCAGCACTTGGGAGGCAGAGGTAGGAGGATCGCCGTGAGTTCAAGGCCACCCTGAGACTACAGAGTGAATTCCAGGTCAGCCTGGGCTAGAGCGAGACCCTACCTTGAAAAAAAATACATTATGTATTGTATGAAATTTTTCAATAATTTTTTAAAAACAACAGAAAACGCTGGTACATGCACAGATGAAATAGATATGGTATGAATGAAATACAATGGAAATAAAAAATAATAAGTATTTATTCACAGTATAGCAGGAATGAACCTAGAATAAAATAGACTAAGAAAAGAGGCTAGACATGAGACCATATGTACATCTCCACTTCTATGAACCATCCAGATTGGGCAGGTTCGTTGAAATAGAAAACAGATTTTTAGTTGCAGGAAGGAAGAGTGAGAAGTGAATATATAATGAGTATAGGTCTTGTACTTGGGATGCTTACAAAAATTTCTGGAGCTAGTTACCAATAATTGTTGTACAATTAGTGCCACTGAATTATATACCTTAAAATGGATAAACTAATACATTATGTCATAACAAAAATATTTTTCCATAATAAAAACCTAAATGCCAATCAGTAGAGACATATCAAAGGACAAAGGAACCAACTTGAAACACTTCTTGCTGGCCTATTTAAGACAAGCTGAATGTCAAAATAAGTAGGAATACGCATATATTTACTGTTACTTATAATAAATAATTGCATAATAACCCATTGAATAAATAGAAATCCAGAAGTCTAAAACAATGTAAGTGGACTAGAGAGATAGTTCAGCAGTTAAGGCATTTGCCTGCAAAGCCTAACAACCCAGGTTCAATTCCCTAGTACCCACATAAACCCAGATGCACAAAGTGGCACATGCATCTCGAATTCGTTTGCAGTGGCTGGAAGCCCTGGCATGCCCGTTCTCTCTGTCTGTCTCTCTTCTCTATCTCTCTACTTGCAAATAAATCAATAAAGATATTTAAAATATCCGGGCGTGGTGGCGCATGCCTTTAATCCCAGCACTTGGGAGGCAGAGGTAGGAGGATCACCGTGAGTTCAAGGCCACCCTGAGACTACATAGTGAATTCTAGGTCAGCCTGGACTTCAGTGAGACCCTACCTCGAAAAACAAAAAACAAACAACAAAAAAAGATATTTAAAACAATGTCAGAGTCCACATGAGGAAAAATAAAACTGTTCCTTACACTCAAATTCCAGCTAATCTTTTATTAGCATGCCTATAAATGTGGGTGGTTTGTATGCAGGTTTGTGTGTATGTTTTTATGTGGGTGAAGGGGTGCACCTGCCAGTGTGTGTGGAGGCCAGAGATTGTATTAAGTGTCTTCCTCGGTCACTCCCCACCTTATACTTTGAGAAAGGATATCTCACTGAACATGGAGTTCGCCGATTCAGCTAGACTAGCTAACAAGCCCCAGGATTGTGCTGTCTCTACCTCCCCAACACTGGAGTTGTAGGCAGTGCCCATTGCCATCTCTGGCATTTACTTGGGTGCTGGAGATCTGACTGTACAGCCAGTTCCTTCATGAGCTGAGCCAGCTCCCCAGCCTCCTAACTGATCTTTTCAGAAGAAATAACAAGGTTAGAAAATCACTATTTGGGGCTGAGGAAATCGCGTAGTGGATATAACATAGGCCAATACAAGCATGATTACCTGAGTTCAGATACTCGAAACTCATATAAAGCCAGGCACTGTAGAGCTAGCATCTGTAATCCCTGCACAACTCTGGTGAGAAGGGAGGTGGAAAGAATCATCTAGAAGTCTACACCACAGCTAGGCTGCAAATGCAGCAGTGAACAAGCCCTGCCTCAAGCAAGATGGAATGTGAGGACCGACACCCAAAGTTGTCCTATGACCTCAAACAGGCACGCCATGGCACACACATGAACACACACTCATTCACATGAACACATATTCACACGCACATTATACACTCAAAAAAATCACTAGCAAACATCACTCCGAAAATTAATTCAACCAAGAACCATCCATGAAAAATAGTCGAAGTTTAGAGAGGAAATATATCACAGTGTCAAAATACATCCCCACAAAACACTTAATAATAACACAAGGGAAAAGAATAGCTTTCTTATGAACAAACCTGACAAACATCCCCTTAATCAAGTAGCCAAACCTAACATCATCTGCAGTGGAACAAACCAAAATCACCTGATAAGAAACAGTGAGAGCCGACATTGAGTAGGTGTATAAACCTGACCCAAGAGATCACCTCTTTGGACCTCCACTCCCTCATCAGAAAAAGGAACAGAACGGGTAATATCTAATGTATGCTCCCACAGTAAATTTCCACTATTCTGATACTTATTAGAGCCATCTAAGTATATGTCATCCTGTCCAGAACTTGGCAGGGGAAATGGAAGCTTTTCTTCAGTGTAAGTGGTTGGTGTTCTTACATAAGCAAATCTGGTAGAAAGAACATAAAATGACATGCACAGTAATGCTTTAAAACTGGGAATAATTTCACAGAGGCTGCTCAAAAAATCAGAATTTTTTTTAAATGAAGGCAATAACAATCATTCCTTTCAAAGAAATACCTGAGTTCAAATCAGGATAGGAAACCGATTAAAGGGAAAAAAGTGCTCAATAAATAAATGATTGAAAGGGGTTTTTTCTTCTCCTTAAGAAAATGTGAGCCTGGTGGTTCTACCTAGTGAGCACCAGACAAAAGCTTAGCAAGTCTCTTGGGTGTGGGAAAAGTCCCAGGTCTTTCAGGGAAGGCATTCATGCTTTCCCATCACTAAGAGTATCTTCAACACCAGGCAGAAATCTCTGCTTGGCAGAAAGACACTGTTTTCTGAAGGGTAAGATTAATGCCATTGGGTTAAGCAGGAGAGAATAGTTCTGTGAAATAACTCAAGCCCTCACAGTGCAATTCAGATAATCAGCACCCTCATAAATAAATGTAGCTGTATCAATATTCACCTGGCAAGCCATCAAAAAGCGAAGTCTGAGCTGATCTTATTAGAACATTTGGCTTCTGCTGTCGGTCTTTATGCAAACAGAAACACATTAATTGGCTAATTAGTAATCTTTTAAGGATGGAAAAGCCAGTTCCTAGAATTTTTCACTAAATTTTTATTATCCAGTCAATAGATAGATAAGTAGATCAACTCGAGCTAATAATATGGTAAAGAATGAGTTGCAGGGGCTGAGGGCTTAGCTCAGTGGAAAAGCACGTGTGTAACAGTTGCAAGGCCCTGGGTTCAATTCCCAGCACTGCAAAAGAGTGAGGAAAAGAAAAGAGGAAACTTTCAGAAAAATAGATGGACTTGTAAAAAATAAAATAAAAATAAAAAATATACTAAGGGATGCTACACAGGCCCAGAAAGACAAATGCTGCGTGTTCTCTCTCATATGTGGATTCCAACATGGAACAGCTTGATTGGTTTGGAAGTTGTAGTGAGCATCGGGAGTTTGATCATGGAGCAAGAATGGACCTAGGAGAGAGGGGAAACAGGGAGGAATGAGAAGAGGGGACACTTGACAGGCAAGTGGAGGGAAAGAATACCGGGGCTGGAAAGGTCTTCGGAGGCTGGGGTAAGGGAGGGGGGAAATTACACAAAACTTATGACAGTATGAATCAGTACCATAGAAACCTTCCTCCTAAGTTGCTAATTAAAAGATATTCCTCTGGGCTGGAGAGATAGCTCAATGGTCAAGGAGCTTGCCTGCAAAGCCTAATGACTGGGTTCAAATCCCCAGTATCAATGTAAAGCCAGATGTGCAAAGTGGCACATGCATCTGGAGTTCAAAGAAGCCTCTGGAGTTTACTTGCAGGGGCTAGAAGCCCTGGCCCATTCTCTCTCTGTCTCTCTCTGTCTCTCTCTGTCTGTCTCTCTATCTCTCTCTCCCTTGAAAGTACATAAAATAAAATAAAAGATATAACTCCTAATAATAGTGTGCAGAATCAGAATAGTCCTGGCAGAAGTACCCTGTAGAGCCTGTATGTTCCTACTGTAAAGTCTGAAAGAAAGAAAAAGAGGAAGGAAGGAAGGAAGGAAAGGAGGAAGGGAGGAAGGGAGGGAGGGAGGGAGGGAGGGAAGGAGGGAGGGAGAAAAAGAAGAAAGGAAGGATAGAAAAAGAGAGAAAAGAAAGAAAGGGGGAAAACTTATAGAAGAATGGTTTAGCCAGGTGTGGTGGCTCACGCCTTTAATCCCAGCACTAGGGAGGCAGAAGTAGGAGGATCACCGTGAGTTCCAGGCCACCCTGAGACTACATAGTGAATTCCAGGTCAGTTTGGGCTAAAGCAAGACCCTACCTAGAGAAAACAAAAAGAACAATTTGCTTGTTCATAATTTCCTTTTGTAAACTAGTCTTCCTTCCTATGCTAAAAGTACACAGTAATGACAGTGATCTTGCACTATGTGGCCTTTTCCTCTGCTCACTGCCTGTGTTCAGTCAGTCACAGCGTTCTTCCCACTCTTCCTTTGCAAACGTCTCTAGAATCCTTCCAGCTCCTTGGCTTCGCTTCCAGCCAGATCCCCACCACAGCACACCCAGCAGAATTCAACACAGGGCATCTTCTACAGCTTGCCAGATCCTTCAAAGTCTGACATGCTAATGGTTTCTTCATTTTCATGTCTAACACAATTTTTTTTCTTCCCAAGGGATTTTTAGCCACATTTATGGGACTGGGACAAGACCTGAGACACTCTTCTTCAAGCCCCCATGATTCCATTCTTGGACACAACTTTGATAAACACAGTCCTTACTCTCCTACCTTCTCTACTGCTTCTTAGCCTATGTGACACCACATTATATCCTTCCATAATAAATGATCCTATTGAATTACTTGTTTAAAAGCACAAGAGTCAGACGTCAGGGAGAATCTCCTTTCACAATAATCTGGGCCCAGGAGCCAGTATTTCTTTATTTCCTGTGTACTTTTTAGGTGCTAATCCAAGGTTATAGTCTTTTATTTTAAATTTATTTACTGTTAATAATTAGAAACACTGTATGAACAACTCTTGTGAGGGTTCCCCTTTTTCCGTCCTCCCTGTTCCCAACCCACTGAGGGTAGGATTGCTGGAACAGTCCATGGGATTGGGGGTTATGAATTGTACAAGCAGTAGCCAGTTGTGTGTGTGTGTGTGTGTGTGTGTGTGTGTGTGTGTGTGTGCATTGCTGTTGTTGGAAGAAATGTCTCTGAATATTCTCCCCCACCATGCCTCTTACAAGAGCCCCCTCTTTTGCAAGTTCCCTGAGTCATGGTGGATGAGTTTTAAGTCTGTTTTATTGTTGAGATTTAAGAGTCTCTGGACTTCTGCTTTGGACTATTTTGGGTATCCTCTGTGACTGTTTCCATTACCTTTTCATAGGTTATCCGGCTTGCTCCTGGAAATAGACACTTCTTTTAGTTGTTTATTAAATACATTTATATACAAAAGCCAAGGATGGTGGCACATGACTGTAATCCCAGCACTCTGCAGGCAGAGGGAGGTGGAAGGAACAGGAGTTCAAAGTCAACCTTGGCTTCATATTGAGTTGAGGCCAACCTGGCTGAATGAGACCCTGTCTTAAATATTTTTAGCAGAAAAAATACATTATCAGCCTCTCACAAAAGCTGACTTCTGAGTTTCTTGCAGGTCTTTACAGTAGGATGTTGAGTTTTGTGGATATATCTCAGTCAACTTCTTGATACAATGCACAGGGACCTCGAGGAGAGGCTTGTATCTCTCTTAGCATTAGCACAGAGGCTAGAGTTTCTGTTTTCTCAAGAAGAGAGTGTGTTATTTCATGAACTGTAAATGTAATTTGAATCAATCATTGGGAAAAGAATCTTAATCAATAAATCTTCAGGATCCATCTTTCTTCCAAGTATATATATTTTAAAAAGCACACCATGACTCCCTTGAAAACCCATTAACCTACATCTTTCCATTTTCTCCAACTAAAAACTCCAGGGTATTATCTGCTGGCATTCTTCCTTGGCCAGCCCTCTAAAGGATGGAATTCTCTAGAGTGAGACCTCAGTGTTCTTTTCCTTTCTATTTTCATTCTAGCCACAGATGATCTCATCTAGTCCCATAAATAGCTTTATACTGACAACTCCCACATTTATGTCTCTAGCCTTGCTCTCTTTCCTGAGCTCCTGAACCAAACATCCAACCATATACTAGGAATTTTCCAGAGCATACCAAACATGTTTGCCAAAGATTTCCTCACACTGGTTAATTATATTACCATCTACCTATAGTACTCAAGTCAAAACATTTTGATGCTAGGTATGGTGACACACACCTGTGATCCCAACACTTGAGAAGCAGAAGCAGGAGGGTCATGAGTTCAAAATCATATAGTGAATTTGAGGCCAGCATGGACTATATAAGACATAAGACCTTGTCTCAAAAACATAAATAAACAGAGCTGGAGATGCAGCTCATTGGGTAAAGTGCTTACCATGAAAGTTTGAGAACCTAAGCTTGATCTCCACATAAAAGCCAGGGACAGTGGCACATGCTCGGAATCTCAACACTGAACAATTGGAGACAGAAGGATCCAGAGAGCTTGCTGGTCAACTGGCATAGCAACCTCAGCAAGCTCTAGGTTTCATGAGAGACCCTGTCTCAAAAACTAAGATTGAGGGCTGGAGAGATGGCTTAGTAGTTAAGGAGTTTGCCTGCAAAGCAGAAGGACCCGAGTTCGATATCACGGTACCCATGTAAGGCCAGATGCCCAAGGTGGCACATGTGTCTGGTGTTCGTTTGCAGTGGCCCTGATATACCATTCTCTCTCTCTCTCTCTCTCTCTCTCTCTCTCTCTCTCTCTCTCTCTCTCATAAATAAAATATTAAAAAATAAGAAATTAAGATGGAGAGCAACTGAGGAAGACACCAGAGATAAATCCCTGGGCTCCACTGCACACATACACACACCCCATATGCACCCACACCCATAGGAGCACACAGACACACTACGCATGCAGACTGCGAATGCACAAAAATGGATTCACCCTGAGTCTTCCATTCACTTAGCTCCCAGCCTTCAATCATACACTGTATTCCTCTATCTCTCTGAAACCAACCTCACATTCCTCCTCTGGAGTCATCGTTAGTGCTGGCACCTGAGTCCATTTCATTAACATTTCTCACCTAGGTTACTGCATAGACTCTTCAGAATGACAGAACTGCATCAAGAAGCAAGCTAATTTGGAATGACATTCATTTAATAAAACCTTGCTGCTTTAAAATTCATTCTCTCTCTCTCTCTCTCTCTCTCTCTCTCTCTCTCTCTCTCTCTCTCTCTCTCTCTCTCTCTCTCTCTCTCTCTCTCTCTTTTGTAGGGCATGAAAGGGACTAAACCCATGGCCTTACCCATACTAAGCAAGAGCTCTACCAGTGCACTGCATCCCCGGCCCTTTTGTACTTTTAGTTTGAAACAAGGTCTTCTCACAACTTAGCTCAACTTGTGGTCCTCCTTCCCCCTCAGTCTCCCAAGTAGCTGGGATTGCAGACAGTCCTGTGCCATCACATCTTGGCTCCTGGACTCACTGACCAACTAAGTACATTGTATAGTAGAAAATGGGGGGGGGGAACGGGAGTTAGAAGGAAAGTGTTTATTCCTGTGGGGTCCCAATGTCAAGGAGAGCTGCAAGGTCAGGACATACTTCTGGTCCTCTGTTGTCTTGTCTACTAAATAAAGAAGTTATATCGGATGATCTCTGAGGGATCTTAAAGTCCTAGAAATCTATTCAAGGTATTTATTGAGTAAATTGCTGCATTCCTTGTTCTTAAGAGTCAGTAAATTCAATATTTTATATTTCCCTGAGGGACAAAAACAAATTTGATTTTTTACAAGGTCTTCAATTGATCCTCCTTTCCCAAGGGTCAGTGGCTCTCAACAGAAAATAAAATGCACCTCTGCTTTGGAATAATCTGAGTGCTTGACTCTCTGTAGTTATTTCAATTTCTGGGTTCTTTTTTAATTAAATTTTTATTAGCTTACAAAGAATTGGGTTTTTAATTTTTTTTATTATTTTAGTTGGTATACAGAGATTTCAGGTATCATTTATTCTGGCATTTTCAAAATCAACTTGTTTTCATTAATTCTCATTCCCTTTCTTCTCCCTCTCATTTTCTCCCCTCCCCCACCACCAATATTCTCTCCCCTCTGCTTACATGTTGCCTGTGTTTGGATCTCCAAGAAGAGGTCCATGGGCCATTTAACGTGAAGGTTTATGTATTAGGCACTTGCTGTGTCCCAGGCTCTTGTGATAAAGCTTTTTGCTTGTTTTTCATTTACTCTTCAAGATAAGTGTACATAAAGTGGGTAGATCATATCATCACTCATATTTTACAAAAGAGGAAAACAAGATGCAAAGAGATGAAAATATTTGCCTAAAGGTACACAGCTAATAGATGGATGCCAGTAGATGAAAGAAATTGGAACAAAATCTAGCTAACTTGAAAGCCCATGAAGTGACTGGTTCTATACCATGGTACCCCTCTCCTGGAATGCTGGACCCCTGCAATTTCTCTTGGGTCTCCATCACCTCTTGGACTAACAAACATGTGGCCCCATATGTTCACATTACACCAAGCCTCCACTTGACTCAACAGGGTCAACTCCATGGCAAAGATTTTGAGAGCAGAAAGTCGTGTTTTATGATACTTGGCACTGGCCACAGGCCACTCAGCAGTGCCCTTGACAGAGGAGGACATGGTAGGAGTCTATCTATACAGCTTATTGCAAACTCTGATGATGCAAAGTGAAAGGCCAGGAGAGGGGAGAGGATGTGATCAGAATGGAGATCAGGGATCTGGTCAGGCTTCCAAAAAAGTTCCATTTCCATAATCTCATCACTATTTGCAGAAATTTTAGAGAGCTGTTGAGAAAGCAGTAATATCCCTAGAGGGTCGATTTAGAAAGTGGCTGAAAAATTGGGTTTAATTAAGACTCTAGGTATTTAAGTGAAATATCGGGTCAGCACATTTATGGAAGAATTTTGCTTTTGTAAATGTTTCAAAAGATCTTCAGAAGTAGAAGTTAATTGACATCACATCTCCCGAGCAACCACAGCCTAGAATCAGCTCTTGGGGAGGATTTACACCAGAGGAGATTATGGGTTCCTGACCGACAGGAATCTCAGTGGGCAGAATCTCTGGACCTCAGCCCTAAATTTCTCACC